>JAGDQP010013398.1:0-39455 GCA_022664845.1 Lepisma saccharinum
ATACTGTAACAGCCAATCACGCGCAATTTTGGTTTCGTCGATTCCGTTCCGGTAATTTTGACGTCAAAGATGTACCACGCACTGGAAGGCCACGTGTCGAAAATGTCGATAAAATCATGGACATTGTCGCGTCCGACCGTCATGTAAGCACTGTTTCGATTGCCCAAGAGCTAAACATTGCACAAAAAACCGTGTGGAACCATTTGCATAAGGCTGGATACAAAAAGAAGCTTGATGTATGGGTGCCACACGAGTTAACGCAAAAAAACCTCATGGACCGAATTTCCATCTGCGAATCGCAACAAAAGCGACCCATTTCTGAAGCGGTTGGGGACTGGTGATGAAAAGTGGATCACTTACGACAACGTCATGCGAAAACGGTCGTGGTCGAAGCGCGGTGCGCCGGCGCAAACGGTGCCCAAGCCAAGATTGACGGTCAGGAAGGTTTTGCTGTGTGTTTGGTGGGATTGGCAGGGAATTATCTACTATGAGCTGCTCCCCTACGGCCAAACCCTTAACTCGGAACTATACTGTCAACAATTGGACCGTCTGAAGGCAGCAATCTCCCAGAAGCGCCCAGCTTTGGCCAATAGGAGAGGCATTGTGTTCCACCAGGCCACACACATCGATAGTGACTCGCCAGAAGCTCCGGGAGCTTGGTTGGGAGGTTCTTATGCATCCACCTTATAGTCCGGACCTGGCACCGAGTGATTACCATCTGTTCCTGTCCATGGCGAACACGTTTGCTGGTGCAAAATTCGCTTCAAGAGAGGCTTGTGAAAATCGACTGTCTCAATTTTTTGCCAATAGGGACAAGGGCTTCTATGAGAGAGGTATCATGATATTACCTTCCAAATGGCAAAACGTTATCGAACAAAACGGCGCATATGTGACCTAAATCGGATCATTCTAACTATGGTAAGTCAAGCCTTCAATGTCATGCAAAAATAATGGATTACTTTTTACTACACCAGATATTTTACTATAAGACGATCATGTTGAAACGTTAATCATTTTGTGCGGGGGAAAAATGTGTTTCACGAGATTTGGCTAATTTGTAAAATCATTTCACCGACATATATTTGTAGATATTCATGTGCATGTGGTATGTGCCACGAAAAATTATATATGGACAAACATATGAAAGGTTTCAATGGAAATTACTAGAAAAAAAACAATATGCACAAACAATGATGCTGTCACAGAGTCACAGTAGAATGATAACTGTCGTAGAAGCATGAAAAGCAAAATATATTTTTATATTACGAACAACAATTGAATGAATATCTTGGACAAGAACACGGTGTTCCTAGAAGATCCGTTGGAAAGTAAACCTCATTGACATTATGAAAATGTCTGTTTCGTTGCTAAGTTTCGAAGCATATCAGGCGTATCGGATTATATTACTAAAGGTCGAAGATGACAGTTAATGATGAGATATCGATTGTATTTTAATAGAACCTTCGTGGAATCGTCAAGGAAAAAAAAAAACAGATTATAAAAAAAATTGCACGCAAGCAGACTGGAACCTGCAATCTCTCGCAAAGTAAACCGACCACTCTAACGCTTCATCCACCCAAGAAAATGATATCGAAGAACATTTTATGGCATAAGAGATGTGTCGAAATTGTTTAGAGTAAACTTTGGCTCATGTTTACTCGCAACTGGCAGAATAGTGCAGCCTATTTTAGTATATTAATATCTGAAGGGAACACTACTATCACACGAAGTCTAATCCCAAACTATAATTCACAGACAGCGCCCTCTCCATGTACGATAAAAGATTAGGCAGTGAACAATAAGTTTGATCGCTGCTGAACATACCAATAACTTCTGTGCGTTTATGGATTCTTCAAATTCAGATAAACCAGCGAATTCAACTGTACTCAAATCAAGCCACTTAGCTAGCTAATTTTCACATTCTTTTATATGCCATATTCTTGTGCGTCCAATCCAGTTGCCAAATGCATACTGAAAAAGGATCGCTGATTGGAGAGGTAACAAACTCCGTTTTTCCTCTCTCATTTGCTATCTCACTTTCGCAACTGGATTACACGCACAAGGTCAGTGTTCGATTTGTTATAAATTACGGGGGATGGGGGTCCTAAAACTAGTGGTTGCTGTTTAGTTTTAACACACTACATTTTTTGGTAGAAATACAAAGATTTTATCCTTGCTTGGGATGATATTCGAAATCAACAACCTGGTATGAAATCCTGACGCACCAGGAAAAATACCCGGCATCTCCCCGACAAATCGAACACTGTACAATGTATTATTTATATATGAATTTACATTTGGACATTGTACATTACTTATATGTACATTATTTATTATTTATAGATTATGTACATTTATACATTATTTATATATTTATTTGCATTTTTCTCACAGTATCAGTGAACAGGTTTAACAGTGTTAACAGCAATGTTGTAATTTTTTCTGAAATTTAGTTATGGAAGGCATGTTCTTTTAATTTGATATTAATGAAAAATAAGTATATTTTTATACTTATAAAAAATATATGCTGAGTGACAGTGTATGTATCATTCAGTAAGCTGTACATGAAGTTAAAAGTGTTATTATGAATTAAAAGTAAAACATAACTGTTATCGACTACTAACAAGTGAACTTGGTACATTTTCAGGTAATATTTTATCCAGGAGAAACAAAGGCTTTATGTCACTTAACCATATTAGACGATGATGCTGATATATCATTGGAAGGTCAAGAACGTTTCCAAGTGTTTATCAGCACACCCCACAACGCAGCATTGTCACATCCAATGACTGCTGAAATAATAATCGATGATTTGAATGACGATGTTCCTGCGTTACAGTTTGGAATCTCTCAGCTTGTGATTAGTGAAAATTCAACCAAAGTAAAAATCCCGATCAAGAGGTCAGGCGACTTGAGCGGATTTGCAAGTGTTAAGTGTTTCACCCGTCAAAGATCAGCTAAAGCTGGTGAAGATTTCGTCGAAAGGCCTAAAACGGAAGCTTCCAGAGTTATATTCTCTGAAGGTATTCGTTCTGCAGACTGTGAAATCGACATAATAGATGATCAAGTTCTTGAAGGTGATGAGGAATTCGTAGTGAAATTGATAGATGCTGTTGGAAATGAAGACGTAAGACTGGGAGATAGAATCACTGTTAAGGTGAAAATTCAGGACAGGGAAGATATTCCAAGAATCGAATTCGAAAGAGATACATATTCAATATTAGAACCAACCAGTCCAGAAAAAGTTGTTAAATTGCTAGTAAAGGTAATGTATAATAACATATATATATATATATTTATATATAAAAACCACTTGTGTACATTCACGAAAGAATGTATTCCCGGAACTTAGCATTTAGCTTTTTCTTATTTAATTTACATTTATTGGCCAAACAAGCAACTTTGTATCCGTCACATTTTCTTTACCAGACATGTGAAAGTCTTACCCCATAGTTGCTTGTCTATACCATAAATGTAATTAACTAAAATATTTAATTCAACGTTCCTAGAAAACATTATTTCGCGAGTGTACAAGATTCATACGTAAAATAAGGTTCATTATTTCATTACAGGAGATAGCAGTGTCAGACCTTAAATATATCCGTTGTATTTGGATGAAATAGATGTCAAACTTTAAATATGTCAGTTATGTTTAGATATAATATGATGAAGAGATTCCAACAAATGTTCACTTAGGTAGGTTAAAATAATGTTTGTAAGTTAGACTTCAAAATGTATTCTACTTTAAACATATATTACAAATAATACGAAGAAAGCAGGTACATAAACAGGTAACGAAGAAAGCAGTATTAGCTGCAACTAACAGAACTAATAGAACAAGCAATATCTATATAAAATGATACCTTACCAGAAAATAATCTTAATTTGCAGTTCGAGGGTGGTAATAAACAGGAAAGATAACATGAATTAGTAGACACAAGGAAAAACTAATTGAAGCTGTTTACTGTTGTTCATTTAGGAGAGTCTCGGAGAAATGAAGCGAATTCAGAAGCTGCGATTTGATAAAGTTTACGTCCAGCATTACTACTTCATCCAGCACAACTTTTAGAGCACACGGTAAATATTTGGCAACATTAGCCTCATGGTGAATAACGTTAAGATTCACTTCCCATATTTTACCCACAAAGTCTTTTATTCAGCTTATCATCTGTGCAAACACGAACACAATCCTTCCAATTTAATTTATTTTGAACCAGATATTTATTAGTAGCACCAAATATTGCTTCACCGGTAACTCACTCGTGTAGTTCTTTGGAAAAAAAAACAAAAAAAAAACTTAAATTTGTTATAATTGAATCGCCATCAATGAACCGAATGTTGGCAAGAAGTTGACCGTGACCGCTAATATCGATGGGCTCGTCGATCTACAGTGACAATTTCTGACTGCCATGGATTTTCTCCTTCACAATGTCTTTAATGTCACTGCCCCGGCGGCGGATGGTGTCAGCAGAGGGCAGGATTTTTCAAATTTCATTTGTAGCTTCTGGACCTAGGACTATCTTACCATCTCTTTACAAGCTGTAATTAACAAAGTTGAAACTACTCCGCATGTTGCTTCTTGCTTTTCTATTGTTTAAATAAAATAGAAAATGAACGAGGCTAAGACTCGTGATCACAGTTTTCTGACTACTTCAGAGCACGGTGCGAAATAACTTAAAATAATACGCAGGACCAATACTCTTCAAACAGGAAAAGGGGCACGTATACAGCTTTGAATATATTTATAACAAGTATATCGGCACAGAAACAAAGTAATTAAGTTGAAGCAGTATTGGCAAACGGGACAAATATCAAAACAAATCAGTAATAAAGCGTTGTTAGGTTCGATTGTAATAAATGTATTCAGTCAAGCGGGAAAAAGAGATTGTTGAGTAACAAGCCTCCGCCTATTGCTGAAGGCGTCGCCGTTTTTTGTGCGACCGGTTATTTTTTGAGGTCACTACTACTTTTATTTTTGTTTCCCTTTGTTAGGCTTGCTAGTTTTTCTTTTCAGGAAAATGCAGGCGGAGTAAAACATATGTTGAGACTGGTGAGTTCTTACTAAGTTCTTAGAAATAAAAGAAAATATCAGCAAAATATTGCTGTATCTGTTCATCCATGTGAACTACTATGATATTTCTTCCAGGACCCAACTTGTTTGTGTATCCAGGTACTTTTATTGTATCCGTTTCGTCAACAAAATTGTTGTTTACTCATAATTTCAAAGCTTAATCTGACTCTAATTATGATTAAAAATGTGGGAGAATACTTCCCTTTTTCTTCCATCGAGTAATCATAAAGCAGACATAAAGTTAATCTGATTATTTCCGCAATATTTTCCCCACTATTTCTTCCATCTTTCTCCTTTCTTATCACTTTTATCCCCTTGACCTATAGAAATATTCTCCTTCACAGCATCCTCTTGTTTCTACCCTTTTCTTTTCCTGTAGCTATTCTTCATCCTTTTTTGGGGGGAATCATTTAGTTTCAAAATTTTTATCTTGAACTGTTATTACATCCTACGCTGCTGCTCTGTTATTCTTATTCATAAGATGAAATATTTCAGACGTTAAAGAAGTTTTTCCTTTTTTATATAATGCAGTAAATCTGCTGTAAGAATAAAAATATCAACGGTAAGAAAAAGAATAATATAAATGCTAAAAGAAAAGATATAATTTATTTAACTTCGGTTGGTGACAGTTGCTTCCAACCATATGAATTTGCTATTCGTTCAACTGTATAAAGAATTATTACTTTGAAACAGAAACAAACTAAACACAGTGAAATATATTTCTACTCGTATTCTCATGATCTTTGCAGTTTCTTTTTTCAAACACTCTATTCTTTTGAGCTTCTACTGGGGTATCTTGTTTCCTAATAGGATGTACTATTAGTCCAAAACATTACCTTCGTTTAATGATTAAGATGAAATCAGTCAAACTATAGAATCATTAATAACAAAGAATGTTATTTTAAAATCTGACGCTTAACTTTTTGTTTGAATAGTAGAAGAATTTATATGTGTAGTTTTTGTGTATTCATAATTTTCATGATTTCTCCTTATTTTGTTGGTTTGCATATACGTTTTTTAAATGATCATCTGTCGTTTTTCAGGTTTTACGAACTGGAGACACTTCAAGAGAAGCCAAAGTCCGTGTTTCAACAAGGGATGGAAGTGCGTCATCCGGATCTGATTATCATCCTGTTTCTCAAGTTATAACTTTCAGACCAGGAGTTAAATCACTTCCTTTCGAAGTAACTATAATCCATAGTAAAGAAAGGGAATGGCATGAAACCTTTTCCATTATGCTGGGACCTGATGAACCACAAAATGCACATTTTGGAAGAATTAAAACAACAACCGTTACCATTCTAGATCATGAAGTAACGGGCAGTATTGTTCTTCCTTCACAACCGATTGTTGTATCATTATTACACTTAGATTCTGTTGAACAAGGAATGCTTAACGATCCGTCACCAGGTTATCCGTTAGTGTGTGTTACCCCATGTGATGAAAAGTATCCTCATTTTCAAAAAACTGGTGAAATGTGTAAAACATCAGGTATCGGTGTTGATTCAATAAAATATTTTTGGGAAATTTCAGTCCCATCGGGTACCCCAACCCTAAATTTGCCTTTCAAACAAATAAAATTCACAACTGTTGTAGCCAGTTCTACAAGTAAAGTTCTTGATTCTTCCTATTTCGCTAGAAAATTTCAAATTCGTTGCGTAGCACAACCAATACAAGAAAACGGTCAGTTAGGCATTCCAATCAGAAGTGCAGCCGTTACAATAGGTAACAGTAACACCATTTGTCAGAACGCTATTATGGCAGGCTATCCAGATGGATTTCAAAGTCAGTCATTTGTAGCTTCTTTGAATTACATCAACACCACGAACAACAAACATCCTAATTCTCTTCATATTCATTTAGAAATACCTCACCAAGACGGTATGATCCCCATAATATCAACGTATTCTCTTCGTAATATGAATCTTGTCTTGACAGATCCAATTTACAGATCACAGCATGTTTGCTCTAATCTCCATTATGGAAAATCGTTTCTTTCCAATCAACCCGATATACAAGGACCTGGAATTTCACGGCCATATCAGATAGATGACAGTTTACGTGGGAATACTACAGTTCAATTTTACCGTCACCTCGATCTCAAGAGTTGTCTCTGGATATTTGATGCGTGGTATCACCCCAGTTCCCTTGTTGACCATTGTGGTGGAAGAATTTTGTCCGAGTTTCAAGTAAGTAATAATACACATACTTAACGATTTATACATATTTCACACTTTAAAATGTTTTTGGTGTAAAACTGTTTTCAACATTTTAGTTAAGTTTATTTAAATTGATTTTACGTTTTTCACTGCAGATTTGAATTTTTTACATGCCATTACCATTATTTTTCATTATTTTCGCCGTTCTTAAAATATTTGTGCGAGTTCATGAGTTAATTGAAATTCAGGGAGCTCAAAATATAGATTTTATGTTTTTTTGAGATAATGAAGAATAATGTGCTTCTTTCTATATATCTAATGAGTTTGATAAAAACTAAATAGTCATTTTGATTTTTTTCTTGCTAGCACAGAAGCTTTAATCGTTCTTATATGATCAGGGAAGAAAAAATAAACCTTAGTTGAAAGGAACCACAGTAATGTTTATTTAAGTGATTACGTTTATCATATTACTTAGCTTGGACATTGGTTTATAGTACATAATAATGGACAATTGGAGAGTACAGAGCAGGTTTTAATTTCCCTATGCTCTAGCGTACAAACGCTTGATTTAATACGCTCAACTCTTCCTCTTAGAGATTTCTACCAACTCCGTGTTATTCTATATTAGTGCTAGACTGCATTTGAATTTACTACAATCCTCATTTCATTCACGAGTGGACTCTCATATTTTCTCCTGTTGTCTTCAATTACATTTTAGGTCGTAATGGCTAAATGTAAGTTCTAATTTACCATTTATTGAGAAATCGTTTTAAAAATAAGCTTCAATAGAATGTATAAAATGCTTCCTTCTGAAAGTAATGTTAAAATACCGTTTTCTCGCAAAGAGTTTGTTTACAATTCCGAGAAGAAAGTAACAATTAACAATCTAATCTTTCACTGGCCATAAAATACACCTTGATTGTTGAATTTTCTGTACTAAATTTTAATTTGATTTTGATAGAATAATATTCTTACACCACAGCCGATTTGACAAAAATGGAAAATTGTATTGTAACAACAATAACATGATTGTTGCACCTCATTGCAGTTTCCTTGTGCTGGGTAGTAAATAATAGTGAATCTCAATTACTTAAGTTCTTTTTATGTAAAGTAACAAATGACGGTTGCAACTAATGAAACATTTTTGTGAGAATCGCATGTCATTAAAGTAACTTTTGTTTTCATCTAAAGATGTATTGATGAAACAGGAAAATCCTGACAATAACAGGTTCAGTTTGTTTATTATGAATTATTCAGGATAAAACTTACATATGCTTCCAAATTTCCCATCCAAATCATTGATCTGTAAATTTATATTTATTTTGTTATACAGTTGAGAGAAAAATACTTAGCGCTTCTGATTTTCCCATTCCCTTAAATATGCAGCTGAAATCATACTCTACGTACCATATTTAAGTAACTACTTTTGTCTTCGCTCTCTGGTAGGAACATGAAACGATTTGTAGTCAAATTGATCCAACTGTTTACATAAAACTCAGTTATGAGTTTCCCTTTCTTAGCCTTTGTGTTTTACAGATTAGACAAACGTGTGTGAAATATTTTATCCGTAAGAGGATTTAATGTAACTAGATGTGATCTTGCCCTCATACGTTCTACTTAAACGATCAAGGAAATGAAATATGTTGAGATTGAAGAGGAAACTGAAAAGGAACTCCTTATCCTCTTTAAAATATACTGTAGATGTCTTTTTTCACAAAATTTGTCCCGTTGAAATTATAATAATTATTTCAGATATAAAAAGCGTAGTGGAAGTTAGAAATGTTTTAACGTTGTGTTCAATACGGTAATGTACTTCCTATTTATTTATTTACTTTTATTTCAAAACTTCGTCTGTCTGTGTGGTGTCGCTGTTTTCCTTTTTTAAATTTTAAATGAATAAATGATAGTAACTTGGTTTATATCTCGTTTTGAATATTAGACTGTAAAGTTCCATCTTCTAACTCGTAAATATATACTTTTTATTAAAAAAAAAGCACAGTAAAATTGGTCGTTGCCGTGATATGATAGACTTACTTACACCACTATTATTCTCAGCCCTCCATATGTTCCCTGTAGATGGATCGGTTTATGTTTCGGTAAAATCGACTGCAATTCAGTTTTCAATGGTCTTTGCTTCAGCTTCGAATTCATATGTTCTTTATATTAATGGTTTCAATTCATTTCTAATTTAGGTTGCTGAGAAAGGGCAAAGCTATCTAACAGTGCAAGTACCACTGTATGTATCTTATGTATATGCGAGTGCCCCAGTGGGTTGGACGGCTATGGAACACCACACACAGATGGAATTTTCATTTTACTACTCATCGCTTTTGTGGCACAAAGGGTTAGAAACGGATTCAGTCCTTTCCGGAAGATTACAAGTAAGTATAAAATGAACAATGTATCGTATTTACTCGAATCTAATGCGCATTCTAATTTTAAGATGCTCGATATTAGAAAAATAAAAATATTTTTACAGGGTGATTGTGCTTTACCTTAATTTTACCACATATAACAAAGAGTTAAAGCTATGGATTTTAGTGCTAATATTACCAGTATTACAATATACGGTAATATTTGTCTTCTTTCTCTTGATGAAGTCAAACTGAGTTTGAAGCTTTTACTAACAACAATACTTACAAAAATACACTGCTGTCGGTATTATACGCGACAATAAATTGCAAGATAAACCTGAACAAAATAAGAAAGCGCACGAAGCAAGGAGGTAACCCCAACAGAGTCGAAGCACACGCAGGACCTAACATAAGCAGTGGTTTTGTTTTTCAGTTTGCATGCAAATCTAGTGCGCCATCTATTCTAATGCGCACCCCGATTTTGGAGACTAAATTTGACTAAAAAAAGTGCGCATTAGATTTGCGTAAATACTGTATAACGGTTTTGTATATTAAGTGACTTCCTTCTCTCGAAGACAAAAAATGTACGGGATAATTTGAATTTAATTGTGTGTAAGAAATACTCAGTCTAACAGAATATGTCGATCTAAATTGCGTTAATAAAGAAAGTGGTATATCACAAGTACACAGCAAAGAATCTTTTAGATTGTTTTTGTTCCACTATTACAAGCTGTAACATTATAAGTACAATAAAATATTCTAAACATGTGGCTTGCATGGAGGATGTAGGATCCTAACTGTAAAATATGAGGGAAATCCGTTTAGAATAAGAAAATACAAAATTGAAGCTCAAGAAAGTAAATTGTGTTATCGAAATTCCCTCTTTCTCAGAATAGGAACCATTAGAGAAACGTTTGTGTGTGCAATATTTGAGCCTCTAGATTTGACAAGACATAATTATTAGGAATATCCTGCTACAAAAATAGTAAATTTTCATTTCAAAAGAAACAATATGATTAGTAATAGAACTTGCATGCTCTGCTTATCATCTGTGTTAAGAGAATAATCAAGTGACGTTTTAGAAATAATTGTTATGCTCTTAAGAAGAGGACTGATGCAGAAAATGTGAATCTCATCTTGATAGAACGTTCAACGAAGTTTCTTTCATGAATATTAAATATTATATTAAGGGATTGGATGAATTCATAGACTGAAGAGGATTTAGAAAAGATAAGGAAACAGTGACTTTGTTGTTTTATTAAGCATAATAGATAATATAAAGAAAGGAATAAGGTTTGTAATATTATTATTGCAAAAATAATTTGATATAGTTTTTAGGGAAATCATATAAAAATATTTAAAGAAGGTGAAAAGCTAAAGAGATTTGAACTTATTTCCTAGAAGACGTATTCGTATTTAAATCATATTTCGTATTTAAATCAAATAATAAAGATTAACCTAGAATAAAGTTAAGAAAAGAAACTGCAATTTGTAGAGCAGCGACACAGTAAATTACTATCGCCATTTTATTTGTTGTATGTCTGTAAGAGATTGTAAGGAAAAGAAAACTTAGAAAGCCTCTTGCAGAGACTGAAACGTCAATTAACGAAATCAACGAAAAGTTCAAAGAACAAATTTTGAAAATCAAACATGAGAAATAAACTTTCAATAAACGAAGAGAAGAAAACAAAATGGAATACAGTATGAATTGAACTCGAAGCAGGGGGTAATACAGGTATATAACTTTTTTGTATTTGGGAAGTATTATCAGCAGGGCTATGAAATGTGAAAACCAGAGAAACAAAGAAGTACTCTCAGCCTCAGCCAGAGTGGCCTAAAGGCTATAAATAAATTCAATGCAAGCAAGTACTCATTAAGAAGGAAAATCCTTTCTGTTGACCTGTGAGTATGAGTTAAGAAATTTGATTAAATGTTTTGTATGGAGCGGAAACTTTGTCCTGTTAATGACTCTCAGATTTTAAGTTACCTTGGGGAAAATCAATTGCATTCAAAAGTTTCTTAATTTAAAGTGTTGGAGAAAGACTTTAAGGAAAAGAAACAAAATTGATGAAAATACAGTCTGCGATGAAATTGAATATTCAACAGATTAATTTGAGATGTGATTGAAGAAAAGGGTGAAGAGACGAAAACTGCAATATGAAGGAGGAGACTTCTTACAGGAGAGGAGAGAGACTAGCGGAAAACAGCAACGAATGGAGAAGTCTTAATTAGATATGAACAACTTAAGCTATCAGCAAACTTATTTATGATGATGAATTTTATGTATAAAATAACATAATGACTTGTCAGTTAACCGAAGTATAGTTTGCTGACATCAAAATGACTTTTGGGACCACCACATCCTGTACAGTAACAGAATTTCAGTAGAACTTAACTGGCTAGAAATTAAACCATAGTGCTTAAATTCAATAGTAGAAAGTTACTTGTTGTCTGTGACAATTTTTATATACATTTACGAAGTTGGAAAAACTAAAATTTCACTAAACGACCTATAGCTTATGAAACAATAGAACTTTAATTTTCTTTTAAGCAAATTTTCTTGAAAATATCTATCAAGATCTGAATAAACTTCATGTAAATAGTTGTTCTCTGGGCTTTATTGGTTTTACTTAAAAGGCCTTTATTCGTTTTTGATAAAGACGATAAAGAATCTATTAATATTTAAGAAAATCTGATGTCAGGTTAGGTTACTAAACAAACTCTTAAAATTGTTTCCTTCCCCATCTCTCTCTTGCAAGTAGTATAAAACAGTACAAGAACCATGAATAAACAATTGTCTCTTCCTTCAGTTGATGAAGCTAATTTTCTCCGATTAGAGATGAGATTCTCTTCTATAAAAGTTCGTAATTTATTTCTGCTAATAGATCTTCAAGTATATCAAATCCTATTTTATTGTTAAATTTGAGCGATTATCAATCACCAATAATATGCAGTATTAAGTTGTTTTCTGTGTTGTAATATTATAAAAGCCGAGTCATAAAACAAGAGTTAAAACAACGATAATTGTTACTCTCCATTATTTGAAAACCTTTAGTTCTTCAATGGCAGAAAAAAAATACATTATAATAATAAATACTTGTCAACCATCTCATACTTTTAAGTCTATAGTTTCTCGTACTATTCTAATAATCGTTTTAGTGTATAATTCCAGTCATTGTTATATAACCACAACAACGGGAAAATAACAATCAGAATTTATATGTAAAATATCGAGAATTCATGGTCAGGTTACTTTATTGAGAGACCTGTTTTGTAAAGAAGCATTTGATATACTCTATGGATCTTGAAGATGAGAGAAACGGCATATGAATTTGTACTTTCAAAGTGATATTAAGGGGTTATATGAATTTGTACTGAAGAATGGTTCAGAGAATTTACTGTTAAGGTTATCCAGGTGATTATGAATATGAAACATCGCATATGCTTGTAAGATATGGAAAAGACATTAAGAGTATGTTGGATGTTAAGGTAAATAATCGACTATGCATGTAAGAAAATCTGGATCTGTTTGTTATAAGTATACGACGTACCTTCAGTAATTTACAATAAAAGAGTTCTCTAGTTGATATATGTACTGTTTATGTAATGATTAATGAACGTAGCATTTTTCAGATAATTTGTGGAATAGATTTTACTTACTCCCTAGTTCAGAGCAACCTAATGCAAATCTCGGTCACATTTTAATAGAATACATAGCGGGCAAGACTTAAGCAGATTTGACTAGTATATGTTGTGTGTCATGTAATACCTACAGCTGGGTAACAACCATCTTTAACTACTTAATAACATCTTTATTTACTCCTTTTATATATTGAATATTTTTATTTTACTGTACTGTAGCGTTCTTTCCAGTTTCAATTGTGTGAAGTAGTTTTATGTATGAGCCATTTTCAAATTTCGTGTCCTGTGATTGTCCTGAGTTTTACGAAACTCTTCAAGATCTATTATTAATGAAGTACACAAAATCCTCTTAAGTTACAGGTAGATGAAGGGTGTATTTTTAGAGGGGAATGCACATTCTAATAATATCTTTTTGATTTTCAAACAAAATATGAAAATAATATTTTAAAGACAAAAGCAGAAGGTGTGATAAATAGTTAATTTCAGATTAAAAAGATTTCCACCCCAGAAAATATCCTCTTTGTTAGTTTCCATTCTGTTACCAACATTTTTCAATACAATTTTTAAATATAGTGTGCCAACTCTTTTACAGAAGTCCATCATGTGGTATCAAGATTGATGTACCAATGACTGATGAATGTGTTTGGTAAATGCTTTTTTCACTGTGGAAAAAAAGTGCTGGCTGTTTTATTGACTGGTAACAGAGTGGAATTTACTAATCATTAATCAATTTAAACTTACAAGATAAGAAGATTTTAAGTCACCAAAAGTTGTTACAGCTTTTGATCATAACAAAAATGACATAGTACTTTGACTTTATTTTTCGACTGTAACATAAAAGTTGTTGATGTAACAGAGTGGACATTTTTGAAGGAAAAAAAAAACACTTGTCGGTAAAGCTAGCCCATTTATCTATTCGTGTGAAGTATTTATGCCCCTGCTATAATGTCCTACGCATATACGTAACATCTTTCTATACCTTATATCACTTGAAGAATGTTTATCTTTTACGTAGCTAACTAACAAAGTAACTAACTCTGTGGCTTACGAAACCCACAAGTTTATCGCCGCAGTAACAAACGTTAGCCATTGGATTCTGTCCTGGGCAAGATCAAGTCAAATTCAAGATATTGCAGAGTTTGAAATAATATAAGAATAATTGAACTAGTTCTTACAACAGGTAATGATTTAATTAGTTTTTCAATCTTTCGGTTGTCCTCAACAATCATCTTTAGGCTTTGGAATTGAAACATAAAGTAAATAAATGACATCGATGTCGGAACCATGATAGTTTGTATTCATTAAGGATGAAAATGAATGATTGTAAGATCTTGAAACGAGTCTAACAAAAGTAATCCAATAAAAGTTTATAACATGTATGCAAGATGGTAAATGGATATCTTATAAATTGGAAATATTTAATTGGATTTTTTTTAAAAATTGACCCAAACTTATCTTTCATTTCAGGTAACAAGAATAGCTATTGATGATAATGGACACCTTGTTGTGGATTTTAGGACAACAGCTCAATTTCGAGGATGCTATGTTATATCTCATCATACGTTGCCA
The DNA here is from genome assembly GCA_022664845.1 of Lepisma saccharinum. Lineage (NCBI taxonomy): Eukaryota > Metazoa > Arthropoda > Insecta > Zygentoma > Lepismatidae > Lepisma > Lepisma saccharinum. The sequence continues at coordinate 14,796 of JAGDQP010013398.1, forward strand.
AAATACAAGTCACAAATAGTGGCTCCATCTCATTTAAAAATTAACTTCACGTTGGAACTTGTGTGGTCTCAGAATACTTGGGATGGTCCTGAGCAGATTTGGAAGGCTACAAGTTTCTACAATCTAAAAGACTATACGGGAGAATACACAATTCTTTTGATCCCTTGTACAGTACAACCAACACAGTCCTATATTTTTTCTGATCCATTAATTTGTACAGCTCATTCGCCAACTCCGTTCAAAGTACCAATCGCTTTTCAGCAAACCAACAGACCTGTCCCTGCTGTTTATTCGCTTGACACAGATTTTCTTCTTACAAATAATCCAAAACTATTTCTAGCTGATCCAAGTGGAGTTGAAAGTTTGCAGGTATTACATTCCCAGTTATTTTTGCTTTATATCCTATACAAAATTTTGATTTAATTATTTCTTCTTATTTAACTGTTAATAGTAACAATTTTTAAAAGCCAAGAATATAACTTCTAATAAAACCTCAAGAAGGTTTCCCAAAGCTATTTGTGGAAAACCACCTTTATAGGATAAGCTGCTTTGGGGACATTCAACTATGTGTGATTAAAAAGAGAATGAATTTTTGAAATAATGTTGCATTATTTTGGGTTTAAATCAGATCAAGTCAACTTTGTAAACTTAAGATTTTGACGTGTTCCCGAATATAATTACAACCAAACCTATTCAATTTGGTATAATGTTTAAAACACTTATGAAACTCAAGTCAATAATCAATAATTTTACATGCATAAATAAAGTCTATAGTCTACGTACTTAGAAATAATAGATAAACAAATAGTCTGAAATTATTACAAATGTAATCGCAGAAAGAAAATCTTCTTGTATTCCATATGTGGAGAGTTAATGGGAAACTTATTGATGTTCCTGTTCCTGGATATTATTACATTTGGAAAGTTGCAGGCATTTAAAGCGGAGTTCTTCTAATTCAAAATAACTTTAGTGAAATGTTTTAACTTGAAAATATAAAATGTTAGGTATGAAAAGAATGTAATGTATCATTGTTAATTTCTTTAAAAAAATATTAGTTAAATATTGCTTTTCTGAATAAGGTTTTGAAATCTAATGTAAACTTCAAATAACAATTCGTATCAACCAACGTGATTCTTTTTTGTATAATAAGAACTTCAAATGATATTCAATGTATTTTAATAAGTCTGTATATAAAATATTCATATGGAGAGCATATTACTTTTATTTTTATAAATCATAAAATAATATATATTATTTGTCTTGGAATTCTGTAAATGTCTTTAATAATAAAAATGAACATACAAAGTTTATTCTAATAACTGTAATATTTTTAATGTCAGAGTATTTTAAATATTAATATTTATAATCATTGTTCTATCATTGTGAAATTGCTGTATTTGAAAGAAATAATAATTCTCAAATATGGAATTGAAGACCTGAATTGCAAAACATCCCAAGTCCACCGGGGTATTTTTTCAGGAGGAACAAAAAAACAGTCCAAGAACTTGGGATGTTATTGTATTCAGCTGAAATTATTTTGTATTAGAAAAGGGTTTTTTAGTTGGAGTTAGGATGTATTATTATGCAAGTGGATAGCCCTTGGAAGATAGATGGCGACGAATAGAAAAATGAAAATACGAAAAAGTGGACTTGGGATGTTTTGTAATTCAGGTCTTCAATTATATTAATCTGGTTCTAATTTATTTAACATTTCAGGTATCATTAAAATATCTTACAGAATATGTATGGTTTCCCATATTATATATCATTCGCACTACATTAGAGTAGAATTTATCACATGCACATGTAACCATGTATACACCAGGAAGAAATGTGTAAACATTGATATATATTGTTAAGTTCGTAAGAACCAAAATTAAAACTAATAAACTTTTAATATTTTTTCTGGTTTAATTGATACGGATGTCATTAAAATTGTTCGACTAAGATCTGATTAGCTTTTGTTTTTCCCAATCACTCAGCATTTTATTTTTATTGTAGGGAAATATCTCTAAGTGTAGACGCAAGGTGTATGTTTTTAAAATGTTTCTAGTGTTTAATTTAACTTGTCATAACGGAAATATTTCAATATCGATGTTTACTTAAATAAGTAAAAGGGAACTAAAAAATAAGTATGAACGTAGTATAGTCATAAATATTTAAGATCATTAGTAGAAGTGTTGGGTTTCTTTACTATCTGCTTGATAAAACATGCAAGACAATTCAAAATCTTAAACTTCTATGTAACATTGTTCAATAAATATGGAACGCAGACACTGTTTCTTGATTGATCGAATTGTTATTAACATTCTAAGTGAGCTCATCAACGTTTAAGGACTGAACCTACAGTTTTTAGTAAAGTGGGCGCCGAACAACTCCGTTCAAGAACCTCGGTGGGGATTTTACCCGTGACAGTGTGCACAGAAAACGTGTGCGGTGATTTCTCGGCCGCCCCAAGATCTTTATTGTGTCTTAGTTTATATTTACAAGTAATCCTTTATCCTATTCAAATTTAGATTACAAATTTACACATACGATTAAACGTAATTTACACATATGATTTTGTCATTATTTATTGACACACCATTGTTATTGATTTCCATGGTAAACTGTGAACAACTAGTTATTGAAGATAATAAAAATGTACCTATTTTCCTCCATATATTCTTTATCTGTTTTGTAGGAACTAGACTATAAAGGGACATTTTCGCAAGGAGAAATTGCATATGGTAAAGTTCTATGGAATCCATCACAGAACCTAGATTCAGCGTATGAACTCCAGATTGAACGCCTGTATTTGTGCACTGGAAAAGATGGCTACATCCCAACCTATGATCCATCTGGAGAAATTTATCGCGAGGGACCTCAATATGGCTGTATACAAAATTCTCCAAAACTTAAATATCAATTCCTACTGCTGGTAAGTCATAAGTTTAGTTAAGTAGTACAGTTAGTTTGAAGCAACCGTAGAAAATAATTCTCACTTCATTTTTCTCTTGTGCAGCTTCTGTTTTATTCTAAACAAAAACTCCATCCCCGATGTTCAGGACTATTAGAATAAAAAATAGATAAAAAAATAAATAAATAAGTAGCGAAACTTATATTGAAACATAATTTTAAAATTATATAAGATCATTTTAAAATAAAAAATCAATATTTTTAACAAGCTAGTTTTTAAACATATTTTAAATATCTTAAAATAATTGGAAAATGTGTTATCCTAAAATTCATTTCCAAGCATTTTAATAGATATTTTTTTAAATATATCAATCTAAGAAGTGGACTATATTTGAAACATTATTTTAAATAAGTTTTATAATATTGAGATATTTGGAACTCCTTTTCAAATTATTTTACTAAAAATAGTTTTGAAATTATTAGGTTAGCGTTTATAAAGGAAGTAAACATATTTCTAAAATATTTTGAATATATTTTCACAAATTTTGTGTCATTAAATAATGAAAGGAAAGGTAGTGTAGTAGCAAATGTATGTTGCCCTGGTGGTGACCAAGGTGGGTAGCAATAAGGTGCCTCATAGGCTCCATAGCAAAAGAGAATAAAGTAGTAGAAGGAGATAGAAAGAAATGGGAGGAGCATGTGGATTATGTTGACACTAAATTAGTGAAACGCTTCCATATCTAGTACATGAAAAATTATACATTATTTCCCACATTCATGCAACCGCCACATCCATTCTTTTATTTAGCATAAACTAAAAATTCGTTTATCCGATTTGATGGGACCGGACCTGTTCCTCATAAACAAAATTCTGGATAAACTAGATTTGCAAACACAGAAAATAAATACAGTAACAAGATTTATTTTACAAGAGACAAAATTTATTTTAATAAATTGAAAGCAAATACAGTCTAACACTGCGGCGAATTAATTCGACGCTCTCACTTTCAAACGATGTACTGGTATTTTGAAACTGACGAAAAATTACATTAGTTTCCTTCGAAAATCATTCCAGATAAACCGTAGTTCCGGAGAAGCTAGGTTTTAGTATATTAATATTCCCTCTCTCTCCCACACATACATCTGCAGAGGTATAATTCATGTTTATCACAAAGTCCTGTTCTATCGAAAATCATGCTAAAATTTTGCAATTGTAAATTTCCTCGGTTTCTTGCTCGCTTCACTAGTCAGGTTGTAATTCTAGTAAAACAAATGAATGAACCCTTGTTGCTACTATATTTATTAGCTTCGATCGAAAGGGTGATTGGCTCAGTCTGGTCAAAGCCCTGTGAAAGAAATACTGACCAAAACGGTCTCGAAACTTTGGAATTTTTTATTTTGTATGCGCCATTTTAGTAACTTTTGACTTCTGCCCGTCATGATTATAAGAGTGTAGTGGTTGTTACAATCCAAAATCGTCCATGCCACAGTCGGGATTCAAACCCGCGACCTCAAAAACGCTGACCCAACGACTCAGACCATAGAACTACCTTGGTCGGCACAAAACAATCAATTTATTACAAATGTTACACGACGAAGAACCCAAATAAAGAAATGTAATTGAAAAATGTTGTGAAAGCTTAAGATATCGTTTCCAACAAAGAGGAGACATTGAGAAACGACAAGCAGTTGTGCTCAAACCTGTTAAGAGAAACGTCGGAGAAAGGCTGTACTTATAGTTGTGCAACTAACAAAAGCAACAAAGTTTTCAGACGTTTTATTGGATTTATTCTCAATCAGACAATTCTGCTGCAAAACATGTTTAATTTGTAGATATTGATGATTTGGAATGATACGTTCTCTATAGTGAACCTCTCAGTGTTTAGGCACATACAGAGATGTTCATTTTTCACAAGGTAACACGGGAATGCATTTGCTATTTAAAAGTGTGTAAAGTATTTTCTGTCGTTACATTTTTTCAAAGATAAAAACTTTCGTAAAATATATTTCTACATGAATGTTACTATATTTTTGTAATGGATCATTCAAAATAAAGTAGACGTTTCAGGACAGTCTTAAATGATAAATGTTATATAAGGAATGATCTGGATCTAATAATAATCACTTTCTAAATTCTATTCTTTTCCAGGACAGAGATCAACCTCAAAATGTAGATAAAGAATACAACGGAGTTCCGTTTGAGGCTTTTTTCGCTCTTGAAGTACCTGATTTTGAAGAACTTGCAGACTTCCCTGGAGTGGATGGGTTCTTATTGAAAGTTGATGCGCTGTATAAAATTAATTCAGGACACCAATGGTATCTGCAGGTAAGAATATTCAAGATTTTAACTTTCTTTTATGAACATATTATTTAAATCGCACGTTTTAGGAACTCCTGCTTCCAGATTAAGAAAGTTAACTGACAAATTGCTTCACATTTTGAACCTTGCTTTTTCATGAAAGTAATATGACATCATATTGCGAGGGAGAGTAAAAAGTAACCTTAATAAGGGTGTAACTTTTCTTACAAGAACGTAGGTAGAGTATATTATACATATGTTCTCGTGTCTCTGTTATTTAGCGAAACCAAACGTGTTACGTTAAAACCACAATGAAAGATGGTGCCTCCGATAAAGACGTGCTCCAAAGAACGTGTTTAGAGGTCGTAAGGGCTCTTTTCTGTAGGTAACAGGGTCTAGTGCTTTGTAATTGGTCACTTACGGACCCAGAACATCTATTTGCTAATTGTCAGCGAAATCGACATCATCTGAATATAATGTGTTTCTAAGTCCTACTACACTAATTCAACTGTTGTTTACTGGTTTCGAAAGCCACGACACAACGTTGTGGAATCCTTAAGTTAAATAAATAAATAAATAAATGCAGTACCAATAGAATATATTACTGTCTAATTCCGATGAAAGGCAATGGAAAAACATCAAATGTTGCCCAGGAATTGGCGAATGCACTATAGAGAGGATTTCTTTGCTTGCCCTATTAACCATCTAATTCCATGACAATGAAATTCTTAGTTTACGAAATGTGTCCATGCGGTACGTCCTTAATCACAAACATTGCTTAAATAGATGTATCGGGTACTATGATTTGCAAAGTCGTCCCTGGTTACGACATTACCTGTGTAGATGTAACGTAATTTATGACGATGCAGCCTTAAATTTGAGTTCATGATTCCGAAACTATGCATATTTCAAAATTTCTTCAACGGAACTTTTTTCTTGGTTTGATGAGAACTTTTGCTTCTTAGAATATTGACAACAATTTTGTTGTTCACCCTGTATTGCACAGAGTATATGTAAGCAAAGAATTCCTACCTTTATGTAACACACACTTGACCATCCTTTTCTTAACTTAATATGATTAATTTTCTATTCCAGTTTTAGTAATGTTTAACCCTTTTAGGACGGATATAAAATTGAAATAAACAGAACGGTGCTTCACGTGCTAATAGCTCACAGCTCATAATAGCTTGAAACGAACGAGAGAACGAAGCTTTTTATTTGCATGAGACAATTGGTCACCAAATGTTATGTTTTGGAAAATATGTTTCAGAAATGAATTTTTCTCATAAACGATGAGCAGGAATAAAATGTCTAAGAAGATTTTTCATTTTCGAGAAACCTGGTTAAACGATCTACCTCTTTACACATTGAGTTCGTTTTTCGAAACATATAGTTAGTAATTAAGGTAATAAAAGAAAATGATTAGAAAATGTAGCGCTTGTTTACTTATTATTATTTTAAGTAAACAACCGCCACATTTTTTAATCATTTTCTTTTATTACCTTAATACAAAGAGGCACTGCAAAGTATCACCGATGTCTTAGTAGAAGCGTGCGATGAGATAGGTTTACAGGTATACATAGAGAAAACGAAATACATAATAACAAGCCAAAACACAGGGTATAACGGAAATGAGTACGTAACAATTAAGAATGAAAACAGAGAAAGTGAACAAATTTGAATACTTGGAAGCATACGTAACAAGCAAAAACGAGGTCACGGAAGAAATAAAAAGTCGTTTAGTATCGGGCAACGCATATTTCTATTCAGTCCAGAAGCTCCTAACCTCGCGATTAATATCAAGGAAGTTGAAATTGAAAATGTACAGAACGGTTATTCTGCCGGTAATACTTTACGGTTGTGAAAGTTGGAGTACGACCCTAACAGATGAACATAAATTACGAATGTTTGAAAATAAGGTCTTGAGAAAGATATACGGGCCGAAACGGGACGAGATGACTGGAGAATGGAGGACTACATAATGAAGAACGGACTATACGACTCACCCGATATTGTAAGAATAATGAAATCACGACGACTAAGATGGGCAGGCCATGTAACTAGGATGAGAGAAAAACGAAGATTATATTCCATCTTGATTGAAAAGCCGGAGGAAAAGAGACGAATATGGGAGGACAATATTAGAATGGATTTTCGAGAAGCAGGTGTTTATGATGGAAACTAGCTTGATCTTGCCCAGGATAGATTCCGATGGCGAACATTTGTTACTACAGCGATGTGCTTGCGAGCTCCGTAAGCCATAAAGTAAGTAGGAGTAAGCTCTTGTTTACTGTTATGCTTTCCTTAAATATGTAATGACACATGCGGTTGAAACTAAGTCTTAACTCTAATCGTTACACCACAAATCCAGCTAGCTACGTTGATACTGTATTCTTTTATTATAAATTATATTTTCATGTACATAAGCTACACTATACTCGCACACATGCATCGCACGTGATATTCCAGACATTCGCCTGGTGTGACTGAGGAGAACTAAGGAAAAAATCACTTAGGATGGCTAACATGAGTACAATCTGAACCTGCCCGCTTCCCATTATTAAGATGATTGTCTGACATTACTAAAATGTGTACAAGGTTGTCGTGTTATCACTAATAGGAACGAAATATATTTTTGGTAAATGAAAATTCTAATTATTAGCCACCATGATTACATACTAAGTTAACAATATTGTTAATACTATCTATTCTTCATTTCAACAGGTGCTTTACACAATCGGAAGCTCTACCAGACGTATGAAGAGAAGCTTGCCAAAATCATTATTATCAGGTCTTCCCGAGGATATCTCATCCTCAATTAGTAAATTCAGTGGTGTACATAATGGAACAAATATGAAAGGACTGCATTTATATGTACCTCCAATGGCGAGTACATCAACGTACGACTTTGCATTTTATACAATGTTTTTCGTTGTATTAATGCTGTGCATGGTTGGAACAACCATCATTGTGTTTTATGTGCAAAAAAGGCAACAATGCAAAAGAAAAAACAAAAGAAACTGCAATAATAAGCCAAATAGTAGTCATGTAAATCATACTGAGGAGAAAAATCAACGTAAACCTCTGAACACTCATCTACAGAAGAACACTGTGCATGTTCGTGCAGTTACGGTTACAGTAAAAAATAATCTAGATTATGGAACTGAAGTCTGAATTACTTATTTATGAAGCTAGTTCATAAATGTTAGATAAAATTAATAAGTATTGTAATAATTGTAATATTATTTATACTAGTTTTTATTCATACTGAATAGAAATTAGTAGTGAATAAATGTGCCATTTTTAAAAATAACATTATTGTGAATTTATAAAATTATCGACTGTTTATTGACACTGACTGAATGCATTTAATTTTGTAAGTGTGTATGATGAGTTCTGTATGTTACGTAGTGTGCGTTTTGAAGAATTAGATAGATGACAAGTGACAATAAAAGGATTTTTTTTAATTAATATTATTTGTTTTTTAGTGTCATGATTGAAGTTGTCTCTCATCCTCTTAAAAACTTCAAACTCACACGTTTCAATCTCTGCAAGTCTTTTTTGATAACAGGAACGGATCTTTATTGCAATTTGAGAAGTGAACATTTAACGCATACTCAATAGAACAGGTCGACTTAACATATTGTTTTGCCTCCCAATACAGTAGGTAGTGTCGTAAGTACTTCGTAAGTAGCATCAATACATTTTCTTCCACTAATAAGCGCACAATAGCAAGGTCATAACTGTCTAACGGTATGCAAATGTTTAATGGGAAATTACATTTATTTTATGTAAGCAATATAATAACCATAGTAACGTTGTATTTGTGAATTCTTAATTTCATATCCGTCTTGCATTCATACTTAATTCTGAATTCTTTAAGAATATTTAATTCATACTAATTGCAATCACCGTGTGGACAATAGATCCACTTTAACATTCTTGTATAGAAAATAAATTCAGCGATCATGTTCGTTATTTTTATTGCTTTTGGGTTAATTCTTTAAAGAACTAGCGTAACTCTCTAACATTCTGAATGTTTGGGATTATTTTGTAAAATTATATTAAGAGTTTAAAATTAAAGATTGCTAAAATTTTATCGAGAAACATGATCTTAAGTTACAATAATATACTGGGTTGACATGATTTTGTAGTCCTCGTTTAAGAAAACTTCTTTGATCATCACTAAATACTTATCGGTTTCTACTCTGAAACTTTCATCAGTTGAAACTACTTGACGACCGGAGTTTATAGCTTGACATTCAGTGATTACAAATAAACTTACCTACCTGCTGTAACATTTGCGTCCTCTTAAGGATGCTAAGGGTACAGTTTCCTTATTGATTACTACAATTCATAGTTCTAAAATATCTTCACCAAAATGAAATGTTAAGATATACACTAATTGGTTTTCTAGTAGAGATCAATTGGAGTTATCTCGAATCCTCCTATGCAGGGAGTACGCCAGGAATGTAGTCGAAGAGGGGTGTCTAAAGCTATTGGGGGGGGGGGGTGTAATTCATATCACTTATACACTATATTATACAGTCTACCATTATATCTTACCATGTATGCATACATGCACGCGCGCGTGTGTGTGTGTATGTGTGTGCGCGCGCGTTTCTGTTTGTCATACTTTTCAAAATGAGAATTGTGCATAACCACATAAGGACAACTTCATTAATTGTGTGTAAATAGCAAACATTAAAATTATTATTATTTTGAATTACTTGGGAAGAAAATCAAACAACTTATTCCTCTGTCGTGAGGCAGGAAACTGATTTTTGACTACGAAGAGACTTGATCTTCACGCTTCGGATCATTTTCATCGATTAGAATGAATTACCAACAGAACTGTTATCTTTCAAATAATTTTAGATATTCTTATTTGTCTTTTTGCACTTGTCTAGCTTTTGCAAGCTTTAATTTGGTAAAATATGGACAGATATCTACTGTTAAATTTTAATTACTATGAAAGAAATTATTTGTCTCAACTATGTCTTTAGAGCAAAAAATAATACATTTTAAATATAATAAGATCTACTTTTGTCAAGCTTCCTTGGAAAGTATATCAACATTACATCACAGTTGATAAAATAACTTAGTGGAAATTGTATGCACTACTTATTCCAGGGGTTGTCGGATCGATGCCCAAAGTGATGGACTTCATTGAGGCTTTCCAAACAAATGATGAAATCAGGGCATCCACTTCCACAAATTCAATTCTCCCTAACAGTGGAATTGACCTACGGATTGTAAAATATTTTTTTTTTTTTCGGAATGCTCAATGAGAAGCAGAAACAAATTAAACATGCAAAATTCAACTTTTGACCAATAAGATTATTTTAAGGTTAGTCCCTAACGGATATATTTCCAGAGGATCGTTTCTGGTATCTATTTTTCGCTTTTCTGTCGCTACAAATCAAAGCATTGATGGACGTTTGAATAAAATTCTTTAAACTTTCACGACGAGAAAATATTACTCATGATCTCGTTTCTTTTTCAAATCATGCAGAAATTTGCCACACTGACGTTCCGAACACCTAAAATCATGTCTACTAACTCAAACCTAAACTAATGGTACGACTTTCCGTAGACCGCCAAGGTGTACCAGACGGCTTTTTAGCTCGGCCAGAGCCTGAGATCTTAAATGCCATAAATAAAATAAAATTCAAACGGCTTTTCGTTGGGTAGTACGTATTTGCTCCTTCTTGTATTCAAAGTGTCTCCGCAATATTTATCACGATACTGGATAAGTATAAAAATTCTGCGAATCGAACCCGGAACCGTTCTCACCAAGGGCGAGAGCGTTAACCATATGGTTATCCGGGAGTCAACCCAGAAACAAATTCTGACTGGATCACAGCATGCCCCACCCCCACCCCCTCTCGATTTCCAAACCGTATAAACTATGCAAGAAAATAACGAATCATAATTAACATAAACGGGAGAATAGTCCATGGTTTTTAATGGGTTCCAGTACGCCAAAGATTCCAAGTAGTAGATGTCACTATTACCTTCATGCACGTAAAAATTTTATTTTATATGGGACAGTTTAGTAATACTTTTGACTTCGGCCTGTCACGATTCGACCTTTTACACCAAGTTAAAATCCACAAACACCCATCCCTCTAGCGGAACTCGAACCCGGGACCTTCGAGTCGTTGCCCTTACGCCTTAGCACGGCTATCCGGTCGGCACCTGCATGCACGTGGCTATTAAAATATTAAATTTCATTAAATATTAAATTTAATTAAATATTAAAATTTTCAGAAATCCCGATTGCCTGATGAAATGTTGACTACCGCAGCGAGAAACCTCTCTTATCTATACTCTTCGAATTTCAAATATTGTCAGTTCCAATATAAATAAGAGAAAGCGCACGCACGGCTGCGGTGCTAAACATTTCATCTGAGAGTAGAGTTTTTAAAAAATGGGAAAAAAGTATTAGCCAATGTCATATTATCTTGACTAAGGAAATTGTTTGAGATCTCTCTTTTTTATCTTTAGCAACAACGTAGCACGTTCAGGGGGAAAGAAGAAGCTATTTTAACTATTGGTCTGTCTGTATGTGTGTTTGTGTGTCTGTATGTGTGTGTTCGAGTACTGAAATGTGGCAGAAGTGAGTGAGTGTTTGAATGATACCTTATTTAACTGGGATCTAAGTGGGGAAACATATGACTTTGTCTACAGCCACTTGTGGTATGTCTGTAACTGTATATGTGCGTATATATCTAAACATCACGAGCTTAAACTACTTGTCCAGCAGCGTTAACACTTCCGAAGATTTATTTATTTCTGGTATATCCATATACAACTCGGAGACTATTTTACATTGGAGCTTAGCAACAACAACAAGCATGAACAATAGCAAAGGGAATTGGACGGAAACGGACATAGTCTTAATATAAGATATGATCCAGGCATTTGTATAATAAGACTTTTATGAAAACTTCAGTCAGGATGGCCGTCTCCAGGATTGGAACCCTGGACCTCCGGAAAACGAATCCAACGCCAAAGCATTGAGTCACGGCCGCTCGGTGTTTCATTTCATATCGATTATTTTTCAAAAAATGTTCGTTACCATTGACATGGATAAATTCGACCTGTTTTGTCTTGAGGGAATGATGAAATAAAACCCTGAAGAACACAGATTGGGAAGGGAAGGTCCGCGCATCAAGTTTGTAAACATTGTTACTTTTATTTCCATTTATTTAGTTATGAAACAAAGATTCACTTAAATTAGAAAAATAAATGCATATGTACGAGCTCCTAAACTTGGTTCCTTTGTTTCAATAATCCTGCTCTTCATTGTGACGCGTTTCGCCTTTTCCACTATGCACACAAAACAACTGAATAGATAATAATTGAATGTTGATGTGCATCTGAAGTGAGTCTATCATCTCTGCACTAACACCGCAGGGAGCAATCACAAAACAGATGTTTTCATACGGGGCTGTTTATTGTTTTCTTCCTCATTTCTTTTGCTGCTGATGGATTTTTGTGAGGTGACAAGAAAGGAATGTAGCCCAAAAGAAGATATTTCTTCGGAATAAATGCAATACTGCTACCAAGATTTGATTGTGTATTACCAACTGCCGTATTTGTAAATCGAAATTCCAGGAATTTCTCACTATTAAATGTCGCGAAAGAACACCTCCCTAAGGAAGTCTAGGGAGGGTGTTAGGGGGGTGTTGGGGGGGGATGTAGCGTACTCCCTGCTTCTATGCATATGAAAATTGACAAAATAACAGAATAGCGATCAGAGATTCGCACAGAATGATCCTATGCATATTTATGATATAATTTTGCCTATGACAAATAATAAATAAAATTAAAGGTGTCTCCAATCTCAATTTAGAGGAAAGGTTCTACACGTTTCAGTGGATCAAGCAGCAAATAATAATAATATAAATGAGATCACATGCGCTCAGTTTATTTTCGCCATTTTAAGCATTTAAAAATTCCTGGAGATGAAACGGTGCTAGTGTTTAAAGTAGGGTACAAATACTGCAACATAATTTTGGTACATAATACTGCACCTGAAATTACTTTTGGCCTATCAACGCATATGAAGGCTCCACAGAAAGAAAATGTCAAGTCATTTTCCTTAAAATTTTTAGGAGAGCACAATTTACACTTTTAAACGCCAACGTCCTTTCTCTATACTTCTATTTTTAGTTCTCGTTTATTGAATGACCCTGCACTTCTTTTCCTTTCCCATTTACTAGAGCGCATATGGGCTAACAGATGGCAGCGAAGAGTCACGGTGGGCCAGTGGTAAAGTGCTCACTTCTGTAGCTTGGGGTCCTCGCATCGATTCCAGCTGATGCCATGTAGGCTTTATGGTGGACAAAGATCGTGTGCGTGGGTTTTCTTGGGGTTCTTCCGTTTTCTCCCACTTTCTTCATTCCACCAATTCACACATCGTCCATACGACCTGAGCCAAAGTTGCCTAAAGGCCTAAAAAATTTCAAAGATGGCAGTGGAAACAAAAATCGAAAAAGTGACTTAGCACATTCTTTCCATAGATCCTTCATAAGTATTCTTGATAGTTACAAACGCATTTGTTTTCTTAAATCTTGATAGAAATATTTATTTACACGGAAAACGTCCCAATGTTCATTGAAGGTACTTCTTCACAATCACTATAAACACTGATCTATTCTACAAGTTTTTAACAGTTCTATTTATATCTATTTTTCAATGGAATTTCATTATCGTAATCTACGTTTGAGGTTGTCATCTACTCTTTTCAGTTTCTGTGGAGGAGAAAATCTACTGAAACCAAATAAATAATGAGAAATTCAGAGGGAGTTTTTAATGTTAATATCTAAACTGCGAATGCACGAACGAAGCCATGAATAATTTCTAAAGAGAGAATAAAGAATTAAATAAAAACGTACAACATACAACATACAGAATAGCTTTGTATAAAAGGAATAGACCGTTCCCACTAATTATTCTAGAACAGCGTAGCTATGGGTGGATCAACTTCTACGAAGGAACTAAATCTATTCATTGCAGGAAAGTAAGCCTTAACTTTGTTTAAGGTATAATTATCATATATTTTGGACCATTCTTTCTGTATTACTGTTATCCAGGTCCCAAGCTGTCTCTAGTGTGATCCAAAATATTTCTAAGGTCGGTTTAGATTCAGCATTCCAATTATAGATAATTGTCTTGCAACTAAGCATTGCAAAAATGATTCTTTATTCCACGAACTTAGATAATGAGTTGTTTACTCAAAAGAAAAGGGATGATGTCCGTAAAACGGATACCAGTTACAGTTGTTTTTGAAACGATTACAATTCAATATGTTTACCACAAGGTCTAAATTTCTGTAGTTGTAACAAGTACTAATGAGTAATCCGTAGGTGTTGTGCGTAATGACTGCCTGTTTATCTGCTAATAATGGGAACGAGTGGCTTCGAATGGGTCTGTTTTTCCTACAATTTTATTCAGCTACAGAAAGCGAAACTCGGAATGGTCTTATAACACAGCGTAAAGACTTTCCCAGACCTCTCTCTCCTCCATACGATTAGTCCTCCATCCTCTGATGTCATCACACCAAAATAATGACTGGATTTAGGATAACGTTACGAAGTAGCCCAGAAATTGAATATTAGATGAGCGAATATAAGTAAAAGAAGATAAATTTTAAAAGATGATCTGTTGGAGAAGATTTTTAGACAAATTGTACTTCATCCTAAAGTTAAATTTCACGTCCTTTCTACGACTAATTATAAAAAATTACAATAAACACTTAGCCATCAACTCACCGTGTTGTGTTCCTTCTCTGCTGCTAAACTCAGGCAACGTGGCGACTCCTTAGCACCAGTCCTCTTTGTTCATCTTCTCGATTCTCGTGTGAACACGCTTCTGCGAAACGTTGCCGCTTTCCTATTGTGTTTGTGATGTTCTTGTACGTCTGTTTCATGTATTTTGTAACATACCTTTTCTTCTACCTTTCTCTACCAACTCATATATATCATGTTAATTTAAAAAAAGTCCTCAAAATGTATGTGGAATCGAACATTAAAATGTTTCCATGGTGATTGTTAACAAAACTATGTATGTAATAAATGCCAATGAAAATTATAACACTGGGTAGCCACATTGTTACAAATAAAATCTTCCCATCTTCTTCTGAAAACTCTAGCGAATATCGGGGAAAATATTTCAAAAGGACGCACTGCTCTTATGAAATCTCTACAAAGAACAAAAATTCAACACCATTCTCCATCAATTCAATTTTAGCTGTCCTACACTATTAAGATAATTTACGTTTTCTGAAGAAAAAAAAAAAAAAAAAAAAAGCAAACAGAAATATTTAAAGAAGTCAAAATCCTCCCTCAATTTATCCATTAATCATACACATTCATTAACATTATACTGCACAACTACTCTCCTTTCATATATTAATCGTCTCCTTAAAGACAAGATTGATATCCATGGTTCTATATGTGGATGATTGCAAAGTTTATTAATGAACTAAGACAATTTAAAATAAACAATTTATTTTTTTTAAAAAAATCTAACGGAGATATAATTGTCTGGTGAAGGAGACACGCTGTATGGCTCTTTGGCTACACACAGCAAGACTTTGTCCACTGAAGATATCATAACTAAAAATCAAGAAAAGAGCAGTACAGATGCAAGAACGACTTCAGCGAACCATATTTATACTTTATGTCGATATTAAGAAGAATCACTCCAGGAAACAGTCTAACTTTCTTTTGGAGCGGAAACCTCGACTTTCGGAATGTCACGGACGGAGTTCACTTTTCGTAAAGAATTGTCGGTACTGGTCCATAATAAGAAGTGCTACCTGTTTAACTTAAGTGTTTCTAGATGTGAATTGGGAAACATATTTGTCCCACTCTTTGAAAATCACCAGGATTGCAGGCAGGGAACAAAAGAGGTAAGCAAGTTGGCTTTTTTTCATGAGCTTAGCTTTAAGTTTAGAGTTTAACGTATATTCTAGAACGTGGAAAGTATAATCCCTACCGTAACGAAGGGAAAATACTATACTTAGAATTAAAATTCTAGATAAAATGAAACAAAAATACCTCAAACTAAACTTGCTATAGGTACCCTGAAGTTTGTCCCTTCGTGTATAGAACGTATGTATAACGTGCTATAGTGTGGATAATAAAAATGTAGTGTATTTTTATAGTTACATTATCAGTATAGTGTGCAGTGTAACTGTGTATTGTGGACCTTCTCTAGAAATTGCTGCTGTGTGTGGAGACAGATTCTTTGAAAGAGTTCCAGAGCTACGCGATTTGTAAGTGTTTGACTGAACATGAGTTTTAGAACTTTCACCTTCGAAAACCAAAATCAATTATGTAGTATCCAGCTTGTGCAGAGGATAAAAACCTATTATTTATTTTGGAAACCACTGGGCAACGACGGTGCGCACTTCACTCTGCGCCTTAGATCCTTATTCCAGACCCATATTAGCCGTTTTAATAAAAACTAACTCTACTGGCATGTTGAGAAACCTACAAAGACCCATTTAAGTAAAATAAAATGAATTTCACAATAATGTAATATAGACCTTTATTCGCGGTTTTGATTCAACCAACCAGATGTTAAGTGTAAAATCTCATGATTGATGTTATAGAAATGCACAAAAGCAGATTCACGGTCACATCTGATAGTACTGTAGTTGTGATCAAAACTCTTATGAACTTTGCCATTTCGTTTCAATACACTTTTGGGTGTGAATATATGAAACTATTTTGTTATCATATTCATGACTTGGTGCTCAATATGAAAGAAACTGACAATATGCTACATGGGTGGCATCTTGAATCCAGAAATCTCAACGGAGTAGAAGAAATTGAACTTAGATCTCTCTAATGCTTTCAGTAACTTCACTACCACGCTTAATATACACACAGGATTTTCGTTTTATAGCCTACACACTATTGAAAGTCTAACTTACTGTGAGAATTTTGGAGGGAAAATGGACCAGCATATTCAACATTGAAAGTTTACAATTCACATGTCCCCAATTCCCAGGTTTCTTCTTTGAAATTGAAAATGTAAACTTTTCATTCACGATATCCCATATTTTCCCGCAAATCCAAAATAAATAAGAAAAATCTTCTGTAGAAGCTGCCACAGCGTGTATGTAACATCTACTACATTCAGAAGGTAACACAGGTCCTCGTTACTGTCACTGATCTGCCCTTACAAAATAATATAAATGGGATTAAAATAATAAAGCTGGAACTTGGTTGGTTGCAAGGTTTCAAGGTATATAATAGTCACAGTAATGGCACCAAACAGAAAGTTGTAGACATAATGTTCGTTGACACCATGCCCATCGTTATACTGCCACTTCGCTACAAACATTGTACATAGGTTTATTATATCCAGCAAAACAGAATACTACTAGATTCTAGAATGAAGGTAATTCTACTATCACTACTTAAACACTGTACTGTTCGATTAAGTTCCAGACCAGTTGGCCAAGTTCTTGAAAGAATCCCAGTCATGTAAGCAGTATAAGAAAATTTCATTTGTTCCATAAAACTTAGTTAAATCGATATAAAAGCTACTTGGGAAAGAACTTGGCCAATTATATATATCAAAATTTCCATATGCTGAAACATCTATCTTTTTCGTACTGTTTGGGAACTTGGCTTTGTTTTTGACATGGAGTTTTTTGGATCCGGATATCACAGCTTTCTGTAAATTTAATTTTCTATTTAGGGGTAGGTTTTGGGGGTTGATGGTAGTTAGGAGTGGGTTAGCTGTGGCTGCTACTCGTTTCTGAAAAGATCACGTTGAGACAATTTCAACGATATGTAATATACTATATACGGTATCGGTTCACTTTATTTTAAGGGGTACTTTTGGGGGTTGGTGGAGTTTATTGGTATGTTACCCCAAATTTTGGACTTTTCTGGAGGTTTATAAGTAACCCCCTAAGCATGTCTAAAATTTTGTATCTCTAGCTAATCAGGAGCACGTCAGAACATGTATATTGATTTTACAATTTGAGAGGCTATTGTGCCCCCCATCCTAGGGATCGCACCTCAGATTCTGGACTTTCCTGGAGCTTTACATGTTACCCCTAAGCATGTGTAAATTTGTATTTCCAGCTAGTCGGGAATATGTCAGAACATGTATATTGATTTTAAAATTTGAGGGGCTATTGTGCCCGCCTAGGGGGCGCACCCCAGATTTTGGACTTTTCTGGAGCTTTGCATGTTACCACCTAAGCATGTGTAAAGTCTTGTATTTCTAGCTAGTCGGGAACATGTCAAACGTTTATGTCAGTGAGTGAGTGGTTTTTACATGAAAAAAGCCCATTTTGGGGGCTTATAACTCAGCACCCGATGATACCTTTGACTTGAAGTTTAGTAGTGTTATAAAAGATCTTATTACTAGTAAACGTTGGTAATTTGATGTTGATGGGGTAATTAGTAAGTAAGCAATGTTGTCTTTAAAATGGTAATTTAGCTCTTGTTCGGTCGTTTTTAGTGTTTCGTGTAAAGCTACTTGGCACCGCATGTCGGGTCGGCTTTTGGAACTTAGCAGCGTGCGCTGCCGCGCACGCTGATACTATGCATACTATAAGACGTGTTGAAATCTAGGAGAGGACAAATAATTATATCTGAGGCATTGTAGCTTAATGATATCATTTCGTTGATGGAGATTAATGTTACTGTGTAGTAACAGTACGAGATCGGAGAACCTCCTCATCAAATGTTTCCAACTCCTAAATTCATCACGTCAGCTCAAACAAATAAAAAAGTGTCTTCTAATTTTAATCCCTCTACACGCCTGCAAAGTTTCAAGAAAATTGGAAGGTGACCTTGTCAGTGAAACCTTTTTCTCATTATTCCTGTATTTATGACGAGCAGCGTATTTGAGTTAATAATGTATTTACGAGAGCAGTGCACACGAGTAGTGTTGCCCACGAGACCAGACGAGACAGAGGAAATCGAGAGGAGACAGCACTATTGTAATATACCATATACATATTTTCGAGACGAGACACTTTCTGAAAAGACAATTTAAAGACGAGACAGCCTCAATCTCGTCTAGTGGGCAACACTACTCGTGTGCACTGCTTGTCAAAAATACACCTTTTCTCAGTATTCCTATATTAATGACGAGCAGTGTACTTGAGTTAGTAGTGTATTTATGGCGAGCAATATACGTATGTGAGTTAATAGTGTACTTATGACGAGCAGTGTACGCGTGTGTGTAGTGTATTTATGGCGAGCAGTGTACGTGAGTGTGTAGTGTATTTAAGACGAACACTGTACATGACTTAGCAGTGTATTTAAATTGCATTACGATATATCTTTTAGTACAGAAAATATGTCTATCACACAATTCTCTAGCCAAGAAAGATTGTTAGTAAACTTTGAGTAATTGTCTTTAAAATTTGTGATATTGACAAATATGTTAATAAAATAATATTAGCTACACTGTAACAGGCTATTATTCTATTTCGAAAAGGAGCTTTCTCGAAGAACTTTCAGCATACAAACCAAAGGAAGATAAGTTACAGATAAAAAAAAAATAAAGACATACTTTTCTTAAACAATTCGTACTAAAAAGCAACAAAATTAATTTTGTTTATGCATGGCTAAAAATAAAAGCACTGTGCGAACTATCATATACAGTCACTTTATAAGTTATTAAATTTTGGCGCCCAATGCTTTGCTTATCAGTCATGCATAAACAAAATTATATTCCACTTTTAATACGATTTGTTTAAGAAAAGTATGATGTCTTTAAGAAGTTTTTATTATTTTTTTTCGAGTTATTTCGATGTTCGGATACATTTTTCTCAAGCTTATATTTTGTGACATAAATCCTAAAGTGTTCTGCAACCAGTCAAACAACAGATCGTTGCAGCTAGTATTTATTTTAGGATAAAGAAGTTCATATTAAAAACCGAACCTGCTGTAGTTCAGTGGTAGAGCGTTGACGTAGCATTCGGGAGGTCGTGGGTTCGATCCCAGCGGCCAACCCTCTGACTAAAGTTTTTCTAGGGTTTTTCCTCAGTCACACCAGGCAAATCCCGGAATGGCACCTTCAACATAGGCTCTGGCCAACACATTCCTGAATCCTTTCCCCTCCCCTATCCCGGCCTGAGCCTTAGATGCCTAAAGGCCATAAATAAAATTCAAATTCCATATTTAAAAGATATTAAAATATGCTTTTAAAATATATAAATATATAGCAGTATATGAAAGTAACAATGTAATATTCTATTGTCAACCGACGAACGTCGCTGTGCAAAATTTTATCATTGCATGCGTCGGGAAATGAGTTAACGTTGCAAGATTTGAGAACATCACGAACCATTGTGAACTAAAGAAAAGAATGTACCGTAATAAGAACTTTAAAAGGTAATCGAAGGAGCGAACATTATTCCTCGCTATTTAATTTCCCAATAATGTCAAGATGTCTCCTTAGGTATAGGTATATTTGATTTTTGAAAATGAATTATCAATCAATATAAATATAAAAGTAAAAGAGAAGGGTTTGAACACGGAGAAAAATCTCAAGATATTTTTACATTCACAAGAGAGTAGACAGTTCTTATGCATGTTATGTATTTCTTTATTTCCAATGAATGAAGACTGGTAAAGCAACTTTGTGAGTTCATAACAGTAAGATTGGAACACTATTTGATACATATTGATTGTATGGATTAATCCTCTCTCATTCCTTCCGTTTGCTAAGCTTGAGGTAGATGTGACGCAAATCTTTTAACGAGATTATATCGATCCTAGTTGTGTAATCTTTTCGCCAGTCAGAAATATGTGACTTTTGGATTAAATGGATGGATAAACTTGAGGCTTCCAACAAACCTTTACCAGACGTGACTTTGCAACAACAAGTGCTAGGTCAAGAACAAGAAAATAACGAAAGCTATCTACCCGGATTTTTATCAGAAAGAGAAAGTTCATGCAACAGGGCCCAGAGAGCTTTGTCGAGAATCGGGGATGCTTATTACTTGGGCCCCCCTCTTCGCTACAGAATAAAATGAAGAGCTCTCTTATCAGTTTTCTATGACACACCCAACAATAACTTTGACATTAATTTGAAGCTTCTATATCCTATCCGTTGGTCACTTGCATAAGAATCGTTACTTGCAGTTAGATTTCGATATCATGAAAGCAATGTTGAAATTTATACCAACAAGTAATATGTCAGCTGAGCGAGAGGATGCTTGTTTTCTGAAGAAAAAACATTAACGTTTGTATTTTTAATAGTGCTGGATTCAAAAATACTTACAGGGTCAAGGGGATACAATTTACTTGCAGAAACCGGATCCTGACCTCTCGAAAACCAATTTGCGAATTACAAAAGAAGAATTTCCGAATCTCGTACGAAGCAGTGAAACAGAGTTCCGATGAACAAACTTTTATAATCGACGAAGAATTGGTTTTAACGTAGAACGGTAGTTCTTCGAGTGACGCTAAGAAAGTCTGTTAGCGGCACTCACATATATACAGCTAATTTCGGATCTCGCGAACTATAAGTCTGATTTTGATGCTTGAACTTGCATTTGAAAGCTATTTGCCACACTAAGACAGAAAAAAAGTGGATCGGTAGGGCCTCCCTGGGACACCCTAGGGCGGTTCGCAGAGAAAAAATCAGAATTTCACATTTCGGGTGATAGCACTGACCCCATACCATATAGGCGCCCGAAACTTTCGAAAACGTAATCTACGCTTGAAAAACATTTCAAATGGAGTTTCACACGTCAAAATCGGTGAAGGGGTTCGAAAGTTATGACTTTTTTTTTTAGCCCAATCACAGAATTTTCACAATCGATAGAAAAGAGCCTCTGTCATTCTGTCTGTCTTTTTACTTTAGCAAAAATGGTTGGTAGTAGGGGGTTTTGGGGAGCAATTGCGGGCCTCGTAGGTGCAAGTTGATGCTTATTTTTCGATAGCAGTTACCGTTTTCGAGATACGGTACCTACCATGGTCCAAAATCGACCTTTTGTGTGAAGACTGACTGTGCACTTTTTTTTTAATATGCAGCCTTTCAAAATAAGTGGTATCAGTACAAGAACCCCTTCGGGTTCTACTAACAAAAGAAATTATATCCATTTTACGAGTGACTTTCTTTGTCTCACTATTGGGGAAGGGAGGATACTAAGTCTCTGAATTTTATTACAAAAGAAACAATTCCCCCATAGTGACACAAAGAAAATCACTCGCAAAATGGATATCATTTCTTTTGTGAGTAAAATTCTTGCGTCACTCTTCCCTTTATCCCGTAGGGATTCATGTACTGATAGATTTTACGGCTAAATGTTTTCTGCATAAAATTGTGTTCGCGAAACGCTCGATGGGCTACTGAATTTGGCAGGAGAGACTTCCTAAGTCACAGATAATTCATAAAATTACAAACTTCCCGAAGTATTTCACGAAAGAAATTTCTCTCGAGAAACATACAGCCGTAAAATCAAAATCATTTCTTCGTTGATTATAATAGTTGGCCAGTTTGTAGAACATTCATTTCTCAACTATATAAAGAAATCAGACTTTTGAAAACGTAGTTTCTGACAAAATGGTGTCCAAAAATGGCGAATTTTCCGAAACAACCAACTTTCCATTGTCGTTAGAATTAATGTAACAATTTCAACCTCTTTAAGGTAGTTTTGCGATAAAGTACCTAAAAGTACTTACTCAAAGTTGTAGGCAACAAATACGTACTTTGTTACGGAGATAAGTTCGGAGATCTTGAAATTCTTGATTTTTCTTCAAAGTTGTGATAATTTCTGTACAACCAGCACAAACGATATGGGAGTAATCTGTTGACATCACAAATCATATATAAACATTTACCAAAAAAAAGGACGACTTCTATATGTTAATTAGTTGCTATGATACGGTTTGTCAAATGTAGTACAGTATACCACGTCTCGAGCTTCAATAATAATTATCAACAATGAAAGGAATAGCTTGCTACATTTTGTTTTAGGGAAAATAAAAATACACGGCTGTTTTAAATTTCCATAAATAATACATAGAAAAAAATAACTAAATCTATGTTTTAAACGGTACATGCCCTGCCTGAATTGAGATGGAACGGGCCTGCTAGAATTAAGTAAAGGACGCCCCATTTCATTTTGTGCTCTGGGGGCCCTGAAGACGCACCTGAATTATTCATTAGACCAGTTGATTAGTGCTTCAATTTCAATACCTCTGAAACATGTCATGAACCCTTCTTCAAATGTGGTGACTTCCGAATGTTAGTGGTTAAATTCAGCTGGAGCCCACCAGGGCCCAACCCTGACACTTTTTTCACAGCCAGGGCCAATCCCAGTATTTTTTTCAGTCCTGGAGGCAGGGCCCATTCGTTTTAAAATGTCTTACTTTCACTGTGCACAACAAAGCTTTGTATAGCATCAGCTTTGAAGTAGTAATATTTTTAGTTAGAAATTACCTTGAACGACGTTCTGGAAGTTCATTCCTTCCCATTACCGATGCAAAGTCCGTAACTTTAACCACTGGACCACGAGGTTTAATAATCATAAAAATAATACGAAATCACGTATATGGAGTAAGTTTTGCCTACAATCTATACAATATTTTTAATTTTCATATGTACTTATTTTCACTTTAAGCACTGTCTATTCCGTGCAGTTTTGATTGAATCACACAATGAACCTTCAGGTAGTACACAATACTTGCAATTAAGCATTGAAAACTATAGGCCCCTTGTACTGTATAAATTGAAAACTATACACTGTATACTGGTATAATATTGTAATACCAGTTATTCTGTGAACTTTGATCATCTGTAGTTTTTGACTCTTCAACGGTCTGCCGATACATGTAGTCCAGGCAAATTAACCCGTATTTTGCGTGTAGAAAAAAATCAAACTAGAAAGCTAATTTCTGCTCGAAAGTGTTAAGTGGAACTTCCTGACCTCCCACAGAAAAACTCCCGAAAATTCTCCTTGGGGAACATGCCAAAAATCCCTTAAACGTCCGCAATGTTGGAATTTTCAAAACAAATGTATTTCTTCTGAATATCTTGTTGATTGAACAAGTAAAACAACACTAGTAAGCTATTTTTTTTCTGTAAAATGTTAAGGAGACCCTCCTGACCTCCCACAGAAAAATCCCGCGAAATCCCTCTTGGGGAATATGTGAAAAATTCATTAAAGGACCGTCATCTTGGAATTTTCAAAACAAATGTATTTCTTCCGTAAAGTGTTAAGGAGAAACCCCTGATCTCCCACAGAAAAATCCCTCGAAATCCCCTTTGGAGAATATGTAAAAAAATCCCTTAAACGACCGACATCTTGGAATTTTCACAACAAACGTAGTTCTTCCGAATATGTTGTCGGTTGAACAAGGAAAACAATAGTAGAAACCTAATTTCTTCCGGAAAGTGTTAAGGGGACCTCCCTGACCTCTGACAGAAAAGTCCCTCGAAATCCCCCCTTGGGAAATATG
>JAGDQP010013399.1:0-22622 GCA_022664845.1 Lepisma saccharinum
TTTTTTTTTGCTAAAATGTACAATTAGTTCAGGTAACAGAGCGGATCCTGAAATAACAGAGTGGACACAAGAGTAACAGAGTGGAATGTTATTTATTTCAAAAGCATTTGTAATTAAGAACAACGTCTCTATTACATTAAATTTCAAATTTCAACTCTGACCTTATATTGTACTGTTGACTTACGATGTTACGTCTGCAGATGTATGATAAACCTAAGTTGACTTACAGTTACAAACATGTTTAACACGTTATTCATCCAGAATAACACGTTATTCTTAATGAACGACAGTAGCTAGACGAAAGAAGTTAGGTTAACAAAAGTCCACAAACCTTGCTAATATGGTAATGAATTATCAATCTAAATGCAACCAGCAGACAGGCCTTCAGAGAGCCGAAAACCTTACGAGGGCTGGGCAAAAATTTAGGGGAGGGCTAGTTGATATATCAAACAGGACGATTCTTCTGCGGAACGAATTTCATGTTTTAAAATTGCTATGTCGCGTAACAAACAGGTGTAAATTACATACATTTCTTTGTAAGTTTGCTCTACATTTTTATCAATAAAAGAGAACGTAATTGCGCGGTTAGATACCATTGATTACGTTTATCATGTGTACTCATACGGAAAGTTATCTTACTCGTGCTTATTTTGACACATTTACTCTACAAAATGTCTGGAAATCCCCTTCTTCCTTTGGGGAATCGTTTGTGCATCTACTACATAATTTTGGAATATGCAATTGTGGATAGACCCGCCTAGGTTCTGTTAAAGGTACTGGAATTTTCAAACTTTAGAGTTCATTTTCCCACATTTTCGGCATCGAAACGAAGCATTTGTGCACCCTCGATGGTCTATACTTTCTCCTTTCTTATTTTTGTGTTAAGAATTTCGTTAGGTAGGTTTGTCGCGTGTTGTTTTGAACACCTTGCTCACATACCGCATTACCTCACGCATGTATTGCACATAGCTCTCGCCGATAATTATGGAAAAGTTTCAAAGAAACGATAACGCAAAACGGATTGATATATTAGACCTCATATAACCCAGGGCCGTCCCCAAATCTTTTGAAGGAGCACGGTTATCGGTCATGATAGTTAAGCGAAACAAGCTTCTCTTGATCTGATGAAACATATGAGTGAATATATTACGCAAAATGATCAAACTATTATTCGAAACTGATTTACAAGGATGGCATTATTATTTCCAGAAATTTAAGATAGCTACAGTTTGGAATCATCTATTTCTCTATTCAAATCGAGACAACCAGACAAGTCTCAGTTTCAATACTAGCCTAAATTTTCGTTTGCAAAACCAACATATGATTTAATTCAACCTACTTAGCAACTGTGAAATATAACCTTAACTTTAAGTATCGGTGAATAAGCGTGCACGCTATTAGGTCTACCGTGTTTGTAAACTACGCAGGGTATGCAAATCATACTTAATCTAACGTAACCTAATGTTACCGGTACCGGTATTTGTAAAAAAAACATGTGTTCGGAGCTTGTAGGTATAAGTAAATTGAGGAAAAGAATACATATACCTGTTATCTTCAGACATAAGGTGCTTAAATGCATTTATATAGGGCAGTAGTTCTATAATTGAAAAAAAAAAAAGTTCCTTTGCCGTGTGAATAGCCGTAAACTATAAATACTTTCCTGAAGAAGTTTCTAGAACAATATTAACATTCAAGTGTGTAGTACACGGGGCGCTTACAAGCTGTGTGTTTGTAAATTGAGTATACAGTAGAGCCTCGTTTGAACGTGTTATAAGCATACACAAGCGTGTCTTTATGGCACATTGAATATTACAATAATCGAACCTATTTAAACTTGATTCAAAGTAATGGCAAAACCATAGTTGCTGATTCATGGAAAATTATACAGTAAAGTTACAGTATACGAAGTAATTTCCTGGCATAGCTAATAGCTAAACAAATCATATATTTATACGCAATAGTAATCATTTCTCGTAAGCGTTGGGCCCAGTAGGCATAATCTTGAGGTAGCCGGCATATTGTATAGTTAAATGATTGTCCTGTAGTAGACTAAGATAGTTATGCAAAATTACCCAGTGCCCTTGGGAAGACGAAATATGTTCTTCAGTAACGTGCCTGTCCACACAAAATAATAGTTCAGTACTGCGAGTTACTGTGAATACGGAAAGTAATCCGTGTTTCCATTAAAATTCACTCAGTTTATGGTATTTCTGTTCATGATCGTCCAGAAATCTGGAATGTTTGTTATTGTTTTGGCATTGTAATGTATGTAATTCTCAACGTGTGTGTAGCCAACTAAAAGCCATAATTTTGTATGTCAAGTATAAATAAGGTTACTTGGGAAAAGTAGTTGCTTAAAGTCAAGTATAATTTTATAAACAGCTGTTTTCATAAAATTGTCCGATAATTAGTACCAAATCGGTTAACTTTGCTTCGTGTTTGTCAAAATGTGTTCATTGTAATATTTTCATAAATTTGATGCGTACGTATTCGAAAGTTTCACAGCTTGAAATCGTTGATTACTGGAATATAGTGTACTATTGACGCCAGAGAAGTTCACTTGTGTTCAGAATTACCAAGAAATTTAACTGTGATCCTCTGTGAAGTATTTGGGAAAGTAATAAAGTATATTATCTGCACTTTATTTACGTACATTCTTCTTTATGGGAAAATAGTATATATCAGTATTACTATATTTTGTGTTTATAGTAAGGGTGAGCAGTCAGCTACCTGTCGTAATATTATAAGCAGTCTTTCAAAGCGTGTATTCTTTTGTATTAGGGTAAGATTACACTAAAAGCAGTGCTTATTAGTAATATAATAATCTGCCAGTGAGGCAAGTTATTACATAATCATTGACGAGGCATTGGATTTCATCGGTGTACCGTTCCATTAACAGTTGTCTCTGGGAATAACGAAACATTCCTCTTCCTGGGGAGCATTACCCAATCGAGCGTATACACAAAGTGTCTACCTTATCTTTTACAAATTACGGTCAATTTTACTGCTCGCGGCGTCCTCCTACGGAGGAAAGTGAGACGTGTAACTGTCCAGGGGATAAAAATTTGTAGCGGTAACGAGTTCACGACTGCGACTAACTGTAGTGGTGACAAGCTGAGTATTTCATTCCACTCTACTTTCTGGCGTCTACCATGTTAGTCCATGATGAACTTTTTAAATACGGACGTACCATGGGGTCTGCATGGACCCCAGGCCACCTGGGCTTATTCAATTATGTTGTGTGATTATCTTTTCAATTAATTTCTTTCGTTTGTAATAAGTTTTTTATGGTACTACTGTGTAAACGAAAGAATGAATAACTTGTATTATTAGTAAAATATTCGTTAATTAAATACAAATATATATATATATTTGTATATATATATTTGTATATATATATATATATATATATATTGTATTAATAGATAGTGTACACGCTAAGGTCCAGGCACACCCCATGCGACCGGATTCGTTGCCTTTTTGACAGTTTGGTATTCCAACAAATTAGTATTTAGTAGTCAAAATTACAGTGAGTAAATGAATCCAGCAAATAATTATTTTTAGTGGAACATATATTAGAGACACTAAAAAAGTAAAATTCATCCCATAGCAAATACCAAAATTGTTCATGAACGTGTTTCACTGGAGTTCGCGTGGACCCCAAGCGAACGAATTCGTGTAACGCAAGAGCGCGACCGCTGTAGGGTTAAAAATCCATTATGTTACATTGTGTTTCTGTCATTTTTTGCGAAGTAGCATTTTGCCTAAGTGGTATGTCCTTTCAGGAAGGGTTTATTCTTCTTCAATTTTCTATTTCTCCTAGCCACGATTGAACTAAGTATACAGATGTCAATAGAGAATTTTTTTTGCACTATTTGTTTCAGGAAGCTGAGTGGAATTATGTTAAATGTCATTTTTATTTTCTTAAACATTTTTTTGTATATTTGTTTTATAAAGAGTTGAGCATCCCCCATGGTGTCTAAGCGTTTTTTGTGTTTTTGTATAAAAGAAAATATCCTTATATTTTTAGGGGAAGCTTGCCGAGTTCCTGTGCGAGTATTAATTGTTTGCCCCAGGCGGAATTTGACTATGTTCTCAGAGTTTTGCTGTGCTATCTATGTTTTTTTATTGAACAGAAAGGTTAAATTTATGATGTAAGTAGACTGCTAGTTTATGGAAGTGAATACTTCAATGTTTATTATTGTAGTATATATTTTATAATAAAGAGAGCATAGATTTTATATGAAACTAACTTCATGTGACACTTATAAACATATTTTATTCTTCTCTAATTTTATAAAAAAATGGCATGCACCTTCCGAACCACACATCAAACGTCTAGCAATGCTCTTTTGTTATCAGAAGACGTTAATTCACGTTTGAATATTATTTTGTAATGTATCTCGCATAAGAAGCTAGCAAAATGAATTTGCAATTTTGTAAAGGCTCATCAGAAGCACCTTTTCTTAAATTCGCTGTAGGAAAGTACTTCTAAAAATATGCATAAAATGTTGATTTTTTGCTTCATAAGAGTTACATTCGATACGAAAATAATGGAATAGAATAAAAGCCTACATCTACATTTAAGAGCATCTCTAGAAAATTATTAAAATTTTATCAAGTATAAGTTTGACCTTTAATTTTCATACATGTGTGCAAAGTATTGGTAGGGGGGTGGGCTAGGAAAAATGTAAGGGGCGATAAGCACCCCTAGCCCCCTTAACTATGAGCCTGAGAACAAATATGTACGTAAAGAACTGACGCAGAATCCAGTGTTGTCACTGAACACAAATATGTATATTGATGAAATAAAATGGTTATAATTAAATAAATCTAAACTTATTTCGTCAGTCAAAAAATTCTTTCGCTAATATAGTAGATTTTCATGTATGTAATTATGATAAAATAATAGGATGGTGGCAAGACAGAGTAGACCAAGTACATACTTTTCCGATATTGAGTTGTGTGTACGAAGTTACTGATAATAGTGTGAATTTTAATCTGACAAAGTAGACCAGCTGTCTTGTTAATTAAATGGGCACAATTGGATATAATTTAGTTTGGCTGATTGAGTTTGTGTATTTTTTGAAGTGGCATAGTAGACCAAAACAGTGCTGGTCTAGTCTGCTGGACCAATGTTTGGTGGTCTAGTCTGCCATTAGTAAAATAATAAAATTATTTTCCACGCTACAGTTGTAACGCAAATTTATCATAAGAGTTTAGCTCTATTACTCACAGTCCACTATGTTACGTCACAAGAAGATAACAGAGCGGAAAGTAACAGAGTATAGAAAAGCATCTTAAACTGACACGAGACAAAGATATTGAACAAGTATTTCCAATAAATGTTCAGATATTTAAGAGATCCGGAATGACAAATCACAAGGTAATTATAAGCGACACTACTATTTGTTAATGGTAATATCACGTGTAACAGAGTAGATGATCGAGAAGTGCCCTCACCTTTACGCTGAACTGTATCTTCGTACTGGAAACAAAATACTCTTTACACAAAGCTGTTGTCCATGTTATCACCTTCTTGTTCGCATGATGCTCCAGTCTAACAATATTGCCAGGACAAATTTGAAATACGTGTGAACTAATAAGCGTAACAGAGTGGAATTTTTACAGAGACATTGAAAAACAATTTATAATAATAAAAAGGACTCAGGTTTGGTAAGCATTTCTATTCTGAAGACACGTTTTTAACAGCCATAAAAGCCATTCATTTGAAGATTTTCTGTTTTTCGTAAAGAAAAAAAATCACTTTAATTTTGAACTCTCCTTTAGCTAAGGACAAGGTATTTTCACACCTTTGGTGCAATTAATCTTATTATGATAAAAATATATAATATATGAGAATTTTTGGTGTTGCGCTGTTCATCAATGACTCCCATTATTTAGTTTTTACGATATTTCCAGTACTGAAGTTTATCGTATCTTGATTTACAGGCCGTTAAAAGCCAGGGACAGCAAATGTACAAGAAATTTGAAAATGACCCATAACTTATACCGTATATTTAAATTGATCAAAGAATGACACTTTTATTATATGTAATTTCTTCCGAATTCCAGATTAACCTTTCAAGTAACCAAACAAAAATTTTAAATTAGAAAATACATTTTGAGAGCAGAACACAATTTCTTTTAAAATTAGAGCGAATCATTCCAACACTTTCTTCTTCTAATACAGAAGGGTCGCGTTAATCCGAATATTTATGTGCTCTAGCTGTTCGGATTATTAAATTGTTCGTATTACCGAGGCAATAGTAAAAATGCCACGAATACTGTAAAAACGAATACTATTTATGAACGTTTAGGACCAATATAAAGCATTGAGAGTGCAGTACAGTGCAATACATACAGTACAGGTTAGTACATAAATATCAATCGTCATCTTCTGGCTTGTTTTCTTTAGTTGATTGTGATTGTCAGCTGTTTGAACAACGTCGTAACAAGACCTGAAGGTTGTCTGAAGGTCGTTCGGACTACCGCGGAGTTCCAATTACCGTGGGTTCGGACTAACGCGACCCTCCTGTATGTCATAAATGTTTCAACAATGTGTATCATAAAGAAAAGGAAGTCTCGCAACATTGTACTTCTAATAAGTTCTGATGCTCCATGGTTTTGGTCCTTATCATGAAACTTTATCAACGAAAATGTGACCCACGACTCACTGAACCAAACATACGATGACCCACCAGCCATAACTTGCGGTGACACAGAACCACCGTGTTCCATTCTTGGCCCACCAACCACTAACTAAAGAAGAGAAGATTCTATTTAAGGCAAGGCTGTTAAACACGTTTCGGCCGTCCCCATATCCCGTGTGTATCTCATTCGGGTCGCACACGACCTACACACTTTGCCGTTGCCAACCTACAACTAAGCCTTTCTATGCGTAATTCTTGATTTGCTGCTTGTTGATACTTCCATCTGTGAATGCTCTAATAAAACTGATTGAATAATAAGAATAAAGGTCGAAATAAACAATGCAACTAAGGATGAAATCCGAAGTTAATCTAGAAAATATAATATTTTAATACGCACCTCAACAAATAATGGAAAGCAAGTTTATCAAGCAAGCACTTCATCACTCGCATCAAAATCTCGGGAAGTGTTTTCACAGACTGCTTCTTAGCCAGTATTGATCCAGTATAAATGGCTGGGCTAGTGGACATAAGTTTTATGAAACTATTTAAGTGTACAGATTTGGAAAAGCTATTTCAAGAACAAGAAAATGATGTATTTATTCTTTCACTCATCACCTACTTCATCACTCGCATTAACATCTCGGGAAGTGTTTTCACAGACTGCTATGTTCACAAACGGCAGTACATAGCAAGTCCATTGATTTGCAGCTACAACGTTGTTTGCACAGCTCTTCTGAAACTTACAGCTAATAAGAGACAGGGGACAGATCACGAAGTTGTGGGCAGCATTTTTTATCCATATTCAGCCATTCCCAGCAGCTTACGTTTTGTGTGTTATTCTTCCCCATTCACTGCTTAATTTGGTAGGAACTTTGAAATGCATGGTATTTATCCACTGATTCCATTGATAGTAGTTGCTCAGGTTTAACATACGTCTTACGTCTTTTAGAACTTTTTTGAAACTTTGTTCACCTTAAGCGGGTCATAGTTGTTCAATTAGATATACCTTATTATTTTAACCTGTATAAACTGATATTCTTAGAATTAACTTAAAATGACACACACAAACATTCGTGCCCCAGGCGTACAAATAAGCTACAGGCCCTCGGCACCGGGAGGAAGCGGTTAGGGCCTAAGTTGATGGTATTATCTCGGTGTTTGTTGAGGATAAGACGTCTAAAAGCAATTTAGGGCTACCACAGTGTGCGAATTAAGGTATTTTCACAGGGAGAATGGTATGTTGCTGTTATGAAAATAACGTGATAAAATGAATATTATACATTATACGTGTTGCCACATGCAGACTCCCAAAGGGAATTTCCACTTCATTCCTCTGTTAATTCGCTCAATGAGTTTCCGGACATTTGGCGTATCTGGTTTCTGTGAATTCCGGTATTCTTTACAAACTTAGGGGAGCCGTAGAATTTGCGTTAAATGTTTCACTTATCCCAGCTCTTGTGAATTCCTTCCAAGGATTATTCCTATGGTCCAGTATACATATTGTCAAAATGTGTCACGATGTGTTCACATTGATTATTAATAATGATTTTCCTGCATTTTTGGTGAACATTAGTTAGCGGAGGTTAGGTAAGGTCAGGTTCGAACAAGCAGTTAGAAATGTATTTTGAAAGAAAGAAACGAAAGTATAAAGATACAGAACCGAACCTGACCTTACCTAACCTACCCTAACCCATGGTCACCAATCTAGGATAATCTAAGAT
Source organism: Lepisma saccharinum (assembly GCA_022664845.1). Lineage (NCBI taxonomy): Eukaryota > Metazoa > Arthropoda > Insecta > Zygentoma > Lepismatidae > Lepisma > Lepisma saccharinum. Next base: position 8,375 of record JAGDQP010013399.1, read on the forward strand.
AAATGAAAGAAGCAATTATTAATAATATATATGAAGAGATAGAAATATATTTTGAAAGAAAAAATACTCGCACGCGCCGAGATTTGAATCCGAGTCCTTTCACTCAACAAGCCTTAACCATTTATCCACGCTCGCAGCTTGCAAATGGAGATTTCAAAATTGTATTTACACTACACATGTTTTACGTAAAAATACTACGAAATGTTATTCGCGCGTGCAGTCCTGTAGTCCCAGAATTTTCACAGTGTATACGCTAAGTTTATGAATCTTTAAACAGAGAACATGTTTCCATTAAATAAAGAGAAGGAATAAGTTAATTTCTACAAAAACAAGAAAGCACGCAAAATAATTTAATTATATTCTAGTGAGACCCTAACAACGAAATTATATGCATAATTCGTTGCATCGAGGGATTGAGAAAGAAGATTATTGCGAATTTTGCACAACTACAAAATATCTAGATCAGTTCAAATTCAGTTACAATTCTTTATGTTGAATTGTCGACTTTGTGGCCAAGAGATACAAGTGAAAATAATGAATAAAAATGTTGAAGTCAATCTTTGTATGAGAGAACCCGAAATACGTTAAAGTGCAAGGTATATTTCCATAAAATATGACAGTTTTGTGTCACATATATTTCGGGTTATTTCTAAAAGATTACCTCACACTTCTTTCTGTTCATCATCTCTCACTTGTATCCCTTGGCTTCTGGAGCCAATCATAAGTATTAATTGTTCCACCCTTTATATATCTATTAAGTATAGTATGCTGGGACTTAATCCATATATCGAACTGAAACTTCTACCTTGCTTTTGCAAACACAAGTCTATTCTCATATTACACAAGACCTGCACACAAAATGTATGCTCAAGTTTACTATATATATTGTACAATGTATACATTTCTACCCAAGTATTATTGTAGTGAAAATATAGCAATAATATACTGATCCGCGCCTTGTAGTTATATCCTTTTCTTCTTTTAATATTTTTTCCCGATCAAGTCGAACCAAAAGTACTTGACCGTACTAATGTCACCGGAACAGGCAAATCAGTTAAATAAATAAACGAAACGAAAGTAAATGTTATAAGCATCTTAGCAGAAGGTATACGATAATGTGTAAGATTAATCACAGGGTATACGGCGTAACTCGCTAACAGTAGCGAGTTTAATGGCTGATTTAAAAATACATTTTTTTATGGTATGTGTAGCTAAGTGGTAAGAAGTGTCAGACTGCCATTCTCAAGATTCTGGGCTCAATTCCCTGCCTGAATTTGAAATTGAATTCTTCAAGGCACTGTAACTTATGTTTGCGATTGGTACTGAAAGATATTTACCCAATAAAGGGAGAAAAGCGAAAGACAGAGAGAAGGGGCAGGGGGAAAGGCGCAGACTGAGTATCCTGAAGCGTTAAAATTTCATTTATTTCCATGTCTTTCACTATATTTCTTTTCCTCATTCTTTCCTTTCTTTTCTTTTATTTGCTCTTTCCCCGTCTTGCATGCTCTCTCGCTCTCTCACTTTCGCTCTCTCTGCCCCTGCCTCTCTCTCTCTCTCTCTCCCTCTGTGTGTGTGTGTGCGTGTTTGAACAAAACGAATTTTTGTTCAAATGAAAAATGACGATTCCTGCATGATGTCCATATTATTATTTTCCTTTACTTAGAACTTACTGTGCATGCAACTTCTGCCTATCTATCTCGTGGTTCTCTAAATCATGTTGAATGACTCAGCTTTCATCTTCCAAATGGAGTAATATACTGGCATCCCATGTTTTGGCGCATATTTGTACTGTCATCATACAGGTAGTTATGTGTACATTGAAACAATGCTCCTGGAGGAAAGAACAGTGATTTCTTACAATTTCAATTTCCATTTATTATTGTACTGACTGTACCGATGAACCTCCACGTCCCTGGCTGTGGGCGTGGTTTGGAGTGCTTCGACGATTAGGCAGGCGCATTGTATGGCCTATGCAGCTGTTGATTTTTGTCCATCTGATACCGAAATTGTCTTCTGGAATTTCATACAAGCTCTAAGTAGACCACTTTGATTGGAATTGAGTGATGTTGGCCGCATTCACTTTTTTCATATATTTATCCTTCAAAGTGACGAATTTGAGAGAGGCTCGCGGGATTTTTACGGTCGTTTTAAAAATTGCCGAGCAAACCAGACTACGTCGGCTAGAAAGTGGCATTTGGTCGGCGAATGTAAAGCTGACATTCAGTTTTGAAAAAAGCACCAAGGAGCCGACGTTGGTGGGCGGTTGCTAGGTCGGGTTACGCCCCTATGCTGTCAAGTCGGGGAACCGACGGCGGCCCGGCAAAGAGCTCGACGAGCAAACGCCACTTACGTGTCTGCACCGACCTTCTCCCAACTATTTCCTGACTACTAGTCAGGGTCACGTCTATCCCCGACGGCGGCCTGACCAAAATCCCTGCCTTAGTCGGCATTTGGCTTGCTGGGTAGAAACACGTAGTACATCTGACAAACACTTCAGCAATGTTTCGATTTCCTCTTCACAGTCTTTGCAACATGGCTAGTAACGTCAACGCCACCTAGCTTTGAAACCAAAGTACAATAGTTTGTATCATTCTAGAAATTTACGTTCCAACCTGGTAATAATTAATTTTTGACCTAATTTTACCCAATGTATCCAATAGAACAAAGCACACGGGTTTATCTAACATTGAGATAGCTGTTGAATGTCCACGTTTTCCATGCGTAATTAACTCAGGAAAATTAAGCTAACAAAAATTTGGTTGAATAAATCGTCCGAAAGTCTTTAATGGATTTCTCAGCTTTAAGTCAACGTCGTTCTACTGAATATGTATGTATTTTAAGTAATTCGATAAAAAATATATAGTCCAAGAGATATCAAACAAAAAAATTGATACTGGTATACTTTCTAAAATTTATTAAACTAAAATACATTCATATAGAGAGGATTCAGAGAAGATGCCACAGAATTTTGTCTAAGGGTCATTGTGGTTTAATTAAAAGAAACAACATCAAAATTTTGCACACAAATTTAATGCTGATATGGTACCTTCGAAACTACGTTCCGTTCGACTTCCTTTCCATATCCTCAACTCGCCTCTACTTAGGCTGAACGATACTTGCCTAAGGATCGTCAATGAAATGCACGTAGACTAACAATTACAAAGTTGAAAAATTGAGTGTCTTACCAGATATAATGAAAACAGTATTACTTTATGCAATGAATTTAGGTAGTAGGCATCTATGATCATCCTTTGGGGGAAGACTCCATATCACCTGTTTTCCGAAACGTAAGTGACTTCTTTGTTCTTCAGTTTAAACAAATACTTGATATTTAGAATTACAATTAAAGTGTTTATATACTTTTCTTTAACTATGGTTTATCGTGTCCTTAAATCTTGCAACCTTAATTTAACTCATTTCCCGACGTGATATAATGAAATTTTGCACAGTGACGTAAGTCGGGTGACAATACAATATTCCATCGTTATTGTAATATTGTAAAGTATATCATAAGGAATACTAGGATTATTTATTCATAGAGACATGTATATGAATTACATAACTGTATTCAGTGGAATTTTACGATATATTGATATGTTTTAAAAGCTTTTCTTTTAGTAAGAAGTTCTTTACTCTAAAATAAATACTTGCTCGCAACGATGTTGCGTTTGACTGCTTTCAGAACACTTCAGGATTTGGGTGACAAGATCAGCTTGAGAAAAATATCCGAACACCGAAACAACTCAAAAAAGAATATTCAAAACTGCTTAAAACACACTTTTTTAATTAATTCACACTAAACATTTTTAAAATAATTTTGTTTAAGCATGACTAAATAGAAAAGCATGAGGCGCGCCACTTGAAGAATTTATAAAGTAACTATATATGAGGGCGTGCCTCTTTCTTACATACTTTTCTTTTTAGTCATGCACATTGTCAGCGACGTAAGTCGGGTGACAATTAGATATTCAATTTTTACTTTCATATAGTTATATATTTTAAAAGCATATTTTTATATTAACTTCTTTATCCTAAAACAAATATTAGTCCGCAACGATGTTGCGTTTACTAAAACATCAGCTTACAATATATAGGGTAAGGAGAAAGTATCCGATCATCAAAATAACTCGAAAAAAATTATATACACTGTTAAAAACATGCTTTTCTTAAGGAATTCGTACTGAAAACGATAGAATAATTTTGTTTATGCAGGATTAAAAAAAAACACGTGGCGCACTCTCATATACAGTCAATTTATAAATTCTTCAATCGGCGCTCCGCGTGCTTCTTTACGTCATGCATAATCAAAATTATTGTTTACTTTTTAGTACGAATTGTTAAAGAAAAGAATGTTTATTTTTTAAATAATAATATTTTTTTCTACTCTGTCATTAAGTGTGGCTCGATCCTAAACTGTTTATTGAATGAATGAAATTATTTTTAGGTAGAAAAAGGAATTATTTTCGAGTAAAATTACTTGCTTCGTCTGCATGTCGCAGATTATTTGACATTCGCTACAAGTCTACAACCCCTTAGAAAGCATACTAACTTCTTTCACACCATACAAGTTTTTCATCTAGTATCATAGTTATGCACTACTGTACAGGCATCTTCTTAAATGAGTATGACTCTATATTTCAAAAGACACGGAACAAAATGGGCGATTTATTTTTATAGGCATTCTTTTTACATTTATATTTGAAATACACTTCACTGGATTTTAACATAGTATGGGTACAGTTGATCGCCGAGTCTAAAGTAGGCTGGGAATCAAAGAAGAGAAATATTATATTATAAAAAGCACCCATTGTATAGAACTGTCCTATCTAGAAAGTACAGATATTCAAAGAAGTAGTGGGGTGAGAATGGGGGTTAGGGGAAATGTGCCTCCTAAGAAAATGTTAATTGATTAAGGATTTTTCAAAGAAAAGAAGGCTTATCCACTAAATGGCCTCTTTCCCAAATGTCGTTTCAATCAAACATTCTTATTCGAACCTTCTTCAAATACATTGTACGAACAGAACGGCTTGCCAATTCCTATTATGTGGTTGCTTCTGTGCAGTGTCAGATGTAGGATAAAGTTCTCAGTTCATTAGTGAATGAAAAGGCGGAAAACATTGAGGGAAGATTCTTTCTTTAAAAAGAAGGGGGGAAACGTTGTTCTCAACAGATCATTAACCTTAATTCCTCCGTAAGCACTGATCTCTCCTCGTTTAATGTGTAGCTATGGGGGTGCTCAGGAAACTTGTAATAATTACAAGCATAATGGCTTCTTGGTGGAAAGAAATGAAACTGTCGAGAACAGCTCACAACCTCCCTTAGCAATAATCCGCTATAGAAGCCGTGCTGCTGTTTCTATGGAGGTCAAGTGCATTGGCAATAATCCCTTGTACACTCAATAACATTCACACATACGGAGCTACAAATACGAAAGAATTGAGAACAGATTTTCTTCTTTCTTTCTCTCTCTCTCTCTCTCTCTCACACACACACACACACACACTCACTCTCTCCCCACTCTCTGTTTTCGGTAAACACGTAACAGGAAAAGGAAATAAGGTAATTATGGTCATTTCGCTTTAGTTTCTCTTGTCTTTACTTTTCTTCGTTACTAATTTGTAAGCGAATTCGAAGCGCACGAAACTTAGGAAATCTAATAATAATTCAAATTGTTAACTCTAATGTTTCATCAACAGAAGTGAAAGTATGTGATCTTGCTAATATTTGTTATTCCACAAAAGAAGGTACTCTTGCGTTAAATTGTAAATTTTGTACTGTTTGGACCATTTTAGTAATTAATGACTTCGGCCGGTCTTGAGTCCATTAGCTGTTAAGTTTCTAAAATCCGCAGACAAAAACATCCATGCTACAGCCGGGATTCGAACCCGGAATCTTCGAGAAGTTGCTGGCTGAGCGCTCCAAACCACACGACTACCTGGGCGGCTTATCTTTCGCGTCTGCAATTTAATTGTCTAGAGCAATGTTATTCTCGAGTTAATGTTGTAATTCCTATAATGTAAAAACTTTATCTCTGAATTGGGAGTACAGAATTCCAATTTTGTAATCTGAATTTTTGGGAGGCAGTGGCGAACCCAGGGTTGGGTTTAGAGGGGCGGTTCTTTGCCTTTCAGCTCTTGGGAGGGAACAAATTAATAAAAACAAAAACGAAGTTAAAATATGAATCTCTGGGTCCGTCACTGCCAAATGTACTCTCAGTTTTTGAGAATCAGCGACGGGCACAGGGATTCATATTTTACCATCGTTTTTATTTATATTAATCTGTTCCCCCAAAAATCGGGAAGCAAAGAACCACTCCTCTAAGCCCAACCCTAAGTTCGCCCCGTCGTCTCAAAAATTGCGAGTACAAAATTGAAATTTTGTACTCCGAATTCAGAAGTACAGTTTTTGTGTATAAAAGATAGCCGTAATACTAGTAGTATACATTTTCAATTTGAACACTTTGCTTTTTGTTAAGATTTGGCTTAGGTTCCACATTACCTCTTTATTCATCAACTATTATGCTGATTTCATGCTTAACTTTCGAATTTGAATTTGAATTAACTTTTTAAGAACTTTAGGAAATTTTGGTTCAGGCCGGATAAATACTAATGGGATGAAGAAACTGGAAGGAAACGGGGATCCCCGAGAAAACCCTTGCAGACGGTGTTTCTCCGCCACAAACCTCACATAGCACGAGCAGGGATCGAACTGTCGACCCCAACCAAGCGCCAGAGGTGAGCGCTCTACCATTGATCCACCATGGACTCACAGCTTTAGAGTTTTCTGTCCTTCTGAAAGTAGTAGTTTCTGATAGTAAAGTTCCATTTCTTTTAATAGCTTAAGCATTCATCACAGTGAAATCCCTTTGAGATGGAGGTTGCCTAACTCGTACAAAGGTACTGTATATAATAAAGAAAAATAGAACAGATGTGAAACAGTAATGAAGATCCTAGTTGTATCTAAAAAAATTCGAATTCCACTTCGAATATAGCATTCATGGCTGAATAATGCAAAACCAATTTTGTGACTTGAAATTGCCTGAGCTTTCTAGGTTTTCCATGATATATTTTTTTTCAAATACCCTGAGTCCTTAGTATAGTGAAACATGTAAATAATATACAATGGCATTTTGTTTCAATTCCACCACCACCCAGTCGAACCACCTTGTAGATTATTGGTATTTTACAAGTGAAAAAAAAAGATAATTTCTTTAAAATAGAGAATTTGCACACATTAAAAAATCCGGTCAGCGGTTGGAATCGAGCCGACGATCTCTGCCTTGATCGGGTAGTGCTCTTACCAACTGTGGACCGGTCCACCTTATAAATTTTCCTGCGTTTTACTAATAAATTATAGATTTCTCTGAGTATTCCCTCAGTTTTCCAGATATTTAAAATTCCTTGAGTATTCCAGGGTGGTAGACACCTCGAAAACGCTACGTTCTAACATTACTTTGCTCTTATATTACAATAGTAAGGCAGTGAGGAAGAAATTAGGTATCAAGAAGCAAATAGATGCCAATGACATTGATGAATTAAAAAATGAGGTCATCTTTTATATATGGCCCGAAATATGTGTGACACAAAACTTTCATATTTTGCACAAAGAAACCTTGGAGCTTAGTGTGTACATATACAAAATATGACAAGTTTGTGCCACACATATCTTGAGTCCTATATAAAAGATAACCTCAAACTTTTCGTATTTGTCAATTTCACTTGAATCCCTTTGCTTCTGGACGCAACAAATATAAAATGTACGTACAAGGAAACAAAAATGTACTCCTTCACCTTCTAATGCTGCGTGTTGCTAAGAAAATATTTTGCATTGCAGGTTAAGTGTATACTGTTCATCCCTTGGCCTTGTATAAAATCCAGCGGAAATTATTATATCAATGAAAGGAGATAAGAAAAAAGTATAGCAGTTTTACTCTCATATCGAGAGTTGTCAATTGTTGCCAAGTAAAAAAAAAGCGAAAAAAGCAAAATCGTACATCATTTTCGTAGAAAAGGCTACGAGCTGCACATTGATTTGTTTCTTATGCTTATAAGTAGTGCACAAGTAAAAATATTCATGTTTTACTTTGATGTGTCTCTTAACAAGATATCATTTCTATGAATGATCACAGTACCTAGATCCGCAGGATTTACTATATTAGCATGATATACACAGTTTGGTATTTCCATAGTTGGGAGAAAACTTCTTGGGCCAGCAAAATACCTCCAGAGAGAGTTTTAATAAAATCAATAAGTACACTTAGCTTTAAATCAGAACGCAATGAACAAATATTCAAGGTTGCAATTTTAAAAGTATGGCTTATTGTAACGTCATCATGATATTCTTTATATGTATTGTCTGTTTCAAATACCTGTGCTATACACAGGTAAATGTAATACAGTACTGAGTAACGACTTCATCTATCAATAACCGAACAATCAAACAAAGTTCATAATACGGACATCTCGTGTATATACATGCCACCTTGTTATTGATTCAACGAATTCCGAATCACTATTAACTTTATCTTCTGATTGTCTTTTTTCTTTTTTTGAAACTTTGTTGCACACTCTGAAACAGTGAAATATTAACACTATTACCTTGTTTATTTGTTAACTCAGCGATTCACCAGAAACTGTATTTTTATTGGTGGATTGTTTGTTTAACGCTTCCGTTACTTTTTTGCTTTTCTCATTACTTTTCAGATTTCGAAATTCGCTTATTACATTAATATTGTCCATGTCACTTTCATCCAGAGATTCCTTAGAATTGTCATCAGATTTGACTACAGAATTGCTTTTTGAATCACCTTCTGACAAAAAATAACTCCCTCCTGATGTAAGGGTTTCTTTCTAGCGTATTTGATTTTCCGCACTATCACTATGTAACTGATTTTCTTTCATTATTTTCTCACCATTATTTTCATTTGCATCGTTGCTTATCTCTCTATAATTATTTTAGCTCTCGTTTTTGTCACCCTTTGTATTTGCACCATAAATTGTTTATTCCACTTCAGATGGAATAGGAGATGTTCTTGTTTCTCTTCTGGGGGACTTCTGGTTCAGTGTGGTAGGAGAGGAAAATTAGTAAAATCCATTTTTAATGTTTGTATATCAGTAGTATGTTCTACAAGTGGGACTGCTCGCTAACTATTCACTGACATATGTTCCTGTTTCTCTGCACTTTAGTTTTTGTAAATGTTTCGGATATGTAGCATATCTGTGGGAGCTGGATAGACAGTGGTAACAAGTTTGTTCTTGACCATAATAATTAACTCGGATAAATAGACCTGCAATTTCAATTGTTGATGGGATAGACTTTCTAAGAAGGATTTCTGTTATCCTCTTTCCTGGGAGAACTTTGTAATAATGAAGCGATGCATATTTCTCTTCGATCAAACTTTTAATGTCACCATATTTATGATTTGCTGATTATATATTTCTGTTGGAACAACAGATAATTACAGACTTTCTACTTGTATTTGCCAAACTAACATGTATCATATATTTACTGTTGTGATCATCATATTCTACAGTACCGTTTGTCTAATTTAATATACGTTCACATAACAAGGAAGAGACTAGTTTCAACTAAAGATGCTTCCTAGCCATATCTATTTCTAAAGCACCTTTTCTGGAGTGCATTGAACTTCTCAAACACCCAGGCATACTTATACAAAGCATCAGGACGCTGAGGCACATGAGTGAACGAAAATCACAGTGTATTAATGTGTAAATTGGCCACTGCACTGGCCCGATTATCCAGTAGTTATCACAACACAAATAACCAAAGAAAACATAGAAAAAATAATCGCCATGAAAAGGCAATAGAACGGTGAAAATATAACCAAAAATTTTGATAGCCCAATTTTATGAACTCCCAATTCATAAAATATTCGAATAGTCACACCGAAGACATGTCTTACTCGCTCAGCGGGCAGACATGAACTCTAGTATGAGAAGTCACTCTTCGATTCTTCACGATCGCTTTGTTAAAAACCTTGGCTTGAACAGGGTTTGGACCTCCGATGGCTGGCTTTAGTACTGAGAAATCGACCACGTTAATCATGCACCATCCTGCCAACTTAAAATATAAGCCAAATATTACTATGTTCATAGCTGATCTTTGGAAATAACCGGCTTCTTCTTGTAATTTGTTTGCTCCAAAGTGCACGCCGATATTTATTTATTCAACGACTTATAGACAAATTAGTACTAACTAGTATCCGAAATAACAAAAAATCCAGGAGAAATGAAAGAAACAATAACATCTTATGCAGTAATTTCGCAGTGCAATTTCAAAAGACACGGAATAAATCAGAATAAATATTATTATTATTATTATTATTAAAGATGGGTTCACTATACTTTCGATACCACTGATACTTGCAAGGTATCGGCTTCGGTCGATACTTCAAATATTAAGTGCGATACTTTATCGATACTTTTATAAACATTATTTAACACTGATACTTTCTGTGAAAATAGTCTAGTCGTTTAGAACATTATGGATAACATCTCACTGTCAGAGTCAAAGCTTTTTGAGTTATCAAAACAGAATTACTTCAAAAGAAAGGGTTTTCCATGTTTCATATGTTAAGAAGTGAGAGATCATGGTTGAATATAAATATCAATAAGCTACCTATTGAATTTTTTAGAGTTTCTGCGCCTATATTTAAGAAGCCTCCGCCTCAAGTCTCACAATTAGTGTTGCCGCGGGACGAGACGAGACAGAGAAATGGCTATAGAAACGAGACGAGACAGAACTCTCGTAATGCAAAGTATACACCTTTTTGAGGTGATACTTTCTCTGTACGAGATATTTTCGAGAAGAGACAGCCTAGATATCGTCTGGTCCGCAACACTACCGACAATAGAAAAGACAGCAGTGACAATTGGTTTCTTGTTGGTTTAGTCTTTATTTCTTTTCAATTCAATTCTTCAAAACAATATCATAGAACTTTCATATAATGGTTTCTTAATATCATGTGATGTGACTTTGTATCCAGTTTGCCGAGAATTCATAAAACTAGTTTAGCTACAAAAATAAAACATTTCTTTCTTTTGTATAAAATGATGCAATGAATTAATATATTTTCAAAATCATTCTTTTAGGATCTTGAATAGTCTCGCACTTGGGACTTGATTACTGAAAATATTCGATTTTGAAGAAATTTCCAAAGTAATATTTGTGCATACCTGCTGGAACACTCTTCTTCGAGAGAATTTTCAGTATAACAGAAACAATATGTAACAGAAAAGGAACTCGACTTGATCCCGATAGAATTAAAATTCTCGGGTTTCTTAACAAGAACCTATAATATTCATTTAAGTCATTAAGTGCTTTTGTACGCTAAGATGGTGATATTTTTCGTTTTATTTTATTTTGATATACTCATTAAAGTGAACGATATTTTAACGTATTGTTTCAAATTTTAGAAAGACGCTCTCTAATATTATGCAAAAGAAAATAGTCAGCAATGCACAAAATAAAATAACTATTTAAAACAGAATAAGCTAATAAAGTTCAAGAGCAATAGAAAATATGCACATTTCAATTTTACATTTACCATAAATATTATGTATATTGTATAAGAGGAGGCAAGTATCGAGTATCGAAGGTCAGAAATAAGTATCGGTATCCAGAAATTTTGCTAATTCCCTTGTCTGTCTCTTTGCTTACGAATCCTGCGAAAGAATATATTTTCTGGTAAACGCTGACTTTATTATAAAACAAAGATCGCCAAGTTCAGAAAAGTTTATGGCTATCCAGCCACACACAACAGATTCGCATATACCGTAACCAAACAAGAGGATACTCAATTTATATTATCTTTTGAATATGCATGGGAAATAGAAAGAAAAGAATCGGCCCATGCAGTAACAGAGCTAGTTGTATGAAGTTTAAAATAAAACATCAGTTACTCTTATAAAAACACACACAACTATTTGGCAAGGTCTGTAACCTATCTAGAGACCTTGTTATATGACGACTTATTATTTTTGGTGTGGGTGGCTGTTTTAAAGAGAGAGAGGAAGGGAGATGGAGAGATGTTTTATGAGAATGTGGAGAGAGTTTTTTTTATTTGGGACCCGTTTTACCACCTCTGCCTCTGCATCCATTGCACAGGTTGAGTTGTGCACTTTCAAGGACGAGCATCACGCACATATTTGTACTTCTCAGCCTGGGGCAGGCTTATCCCTAGAGATTGTTGGATTGCCGGAATTCCGGCATTCCAAGAATCTCCTATGTTCCACCTGTTGAGACAGCTGGTGTTGCAGGATGGACTTATGACCAGGCATCCAGAATGTTCTCCTGGTCTATGTTCCTAATCTGATGGAACATTTACATGGGAGGGGTCCGTCCCTACCTACTTTATTTTCTTTTTGTACAAACACATACAACACATAAAGACACAGACAGGACAAAACAGGACGACACAACATAAACTTAAGTTTGGCTTCTTCTTCTTCTTCTTCTTCTGCTTCCCCTGTAACGAGATTAGATAAAAGGTTAGATTCTTCATTCCTTGGGTATTGTGTCTTCCCTCTGGGCTGCATCCTCCTCTCGTCACAAGGTTGGCCTACCACATTCTTTCTTGTTCTTCATCACATTTTCAGCCATTTGGGGGAGATGAAGAGAAGATTATGGTTTATTTCTTCCTTTTTGAAAAGTCTTCCTTCCTGGTGGTTCATCGCACTCTCTTTTCTTCGTCATTCTTCTCTACTCCCCATATGTTTCATTTAAATAAATTCAGTCGCACACATTCACACGAAGATATTATAAGTACTGTTTGACCTCAGGTTGCGGTTTCCGCAACTTTTAGTCTGTTTGTTAATTCGTTGTTTGTTCCACTAAATATAACACTATCATCAAACCTGGTTCCCTCCACCATATACACACTTACACTTTCACACTAATCGAGTGTCTCTCACCGGAGTTCCAAGCGAGGCACTCTTTGTTGCTGGAGTTCCAGTAACACCCCATTGATGCTGATGTTTTCATTTTTCTTGAAGTTATTTGCTTTCTCGATATATTAGTTGTTACTTTTAGTAGCAGACGTTTTGCTATTATAGTGTATTTTACTTGATTTTCACCATTATGGCGTTGGAGTGTGCACTTTCAGATTCTTTGGTATTGTGGTTGTCGCGGTTGACCCGATCACGCGCGCCTGTTTGCCTGCACAGTCCGGTCATGTTTCACTAGATGTAACACTTATGATATATTTTACGGATCGCCACGTCCCAGAGCGCGCCTCCCGGCCAGGTATCTTTTCCTATAAAAGGCAGACACTTTATCTGCCATCTTCCGGAGGACCGTCACCACTTCTGGTCTTCTCAGAACCTCCTTGACGGGTCTCTTCCCCAGAAGAGCTTTTTGGTCTCTAACCAGTTCTTCTGTTTATCTACATCTGAGGACCACGTGGTCCGGGGAAGCAATCATCTCGCAGGCGTAGCACATATTATCATCAACTAGTTTTAAATCCTTCAGTCTCTGACGGTAGGGCCCATGACCGGTAACGAAATGCAGTAGACCTCCTTCCAGTTCTAGGTTCATGTTTGCTTTCTCTGCCACATCTGGAAACATGCCGAACACTCTTCTAGACTTAGATGTTTCATTCCAGAATCTTTGCCACGCACTGGCCAGTATTTCTTGAATTTTTCCCTTGCTTTCTGCTGCTTGATGTAAGATGTTCATAATTTTATCTCCTCTTCCTTTCTTTAACCCGTACGCGGTTCCCATCCTTTTAATTTGAAGATGCATGGGCATGGTCGTGGTCACCACCTGGAGTGCCTCCACCGGAGTGGTTCTATATACTCCTGTAAGACAGAGTAAGATTTGTCTTTGAGATCTGTTGATAATTTGTATTTGTCTTATATCATCCATCCGGTGGCACTAGGCGCTGGCGGCATATCCAACAACCGAGCGAATTATGACATCGTGGTACATTATGTGATATTGATTGGTATTCTATAGTCGTTGGTAGCGATATTTACAGTTTTATGTGATATTTTAATAGCTTTATTTTTTATTGTAGTCACATGAGATCTAAAATTTAACTTTTCATCGAGTAGCACACCTAGATATTTTATCTCTTTTTATCTTTTAATTGTTTTCCCTTCTATCTTCATTATTGAAATTGAAATTCAGTTTACCCTTAAATTTTACATATTTCGGTTTTTCTGCTGATATTAATAGTTTATTGTTCTCGCACCACGATGTCATTCTTCCAATAATATGATTTGCTTTA
>JAGDQP010013399.1:28273-47886 GCA_022664845.1 Lepisma saccharinum
TATTTTCAGAACCTCTTGTTTGTTGGATTAGACTGTTCGAATCCGTTCTCCATATATCTTACCGGCTAGACATTAAAACGTGGCAAACAAGAGGTTCTGAAAATAAGAACAAAATTTCCATGAAGAAGAAAGAAGTTCAGGAGCAGCTACGAAAGGAACTAGGCCTTTTAGTTGATATGTCTAAGCAACAAAGTGGCAACACAAACGATGAACTCTGCAAGAAAATTTTTCAGGAATCCCGAGAAGGCTGCAGAAATCACTGGAGTGAATCTTGAGTTAATTAAGCGTTTAGGCATTATCCTGGAATGCATAAATTGTGATCGGAAAATTAATTTAGACAAATTTGAACGATTCGCGCAAGAGACCATGGACCTATACCTCCACAACTGCAGCTGGTATCCAATGCCTGTGAGCCTACATAAAATTTTATTGCACGGAAGAGAGATACTTGTCACATGTATATTACCTATAGGGCAATTTTCAGAAGAGGCCCAAGAAGCAACACATAAATAAAATAGATGCTATCGAGAAAGCTTTAGGCGAAAAAAGTCTACAGTGGACACCAATAGGACACCAGTGGATCCATATTATAGCAAGTCTACGCAGATCCCCACATACAAATCATAGAGAAATGGGTCCAGACATACAAGTGTTAGAAATTGAGAACACACTTCCAGAAGGAGACATTTCTTTCTGAAGACCGATCAGATGAAGAAAGTGTGTTCAGTGATTCTGAATAATGTTGTACGTACCTGCTTTTGTCAATTAAGTTTTTTGGTTTCTTTTGCATTACGTACTTGTTTTCAACAGTCCTTTAATAAAGAGTTCCTTCGAGATACCACAAACGTATATTTCATCACCATTTTCAATGTACGTAGGTAATTAGTATATTACATTCTTTATTGTTTATTGCACAGCAAACTTCTTGCCAATGCTTGTTTTTGTATTACAACTACCATCTTTCACACTGGAAAGTCGAGTAGGCTGGTATTTTCTACAATTAAATATTTTCCACCTAGATTGGTGAAATTATACATTGTGCGATGCTTCGTTATGCCTGTCAAAAATCGGGGTATCAGTTTGAATCTCCAGTTGGTAGCTTCCGAAACGTGATTGACCTAGCCTTCAACTTTGGACTTGATCATTGTGGTCATACAAGTGAAGAACACATGCAGTGCGCAGATGTGCCTTTATTGA
This sequence comes from Lepisma saccharinum, assembly GCA_022664845.1. Classification (NCBI taxonomy): domain Eukaryota; kingdom Metazoa; phylum Arthropoda; class Insecta; order Zygentoma; family Lepismatidae; genus Lepisma; species Lepisma saccharinum. The sequence goes on from JAGDQP010013399.1 coordinate 29,471, forward strand.
GGTGTTCGTAGTGCAAAGTTACGTTATGTTTCACTCATTTCATTGTAGACTCGCATGTCCACTTTTGTTGATTTTCATTTGTTTTCTAAACAACATAAAGAACTTCTGTAATTACTCGTCTTGTGCAATTACTATACTGGCCATCGCGTGCACACATACTTCATGTTGTTTCCCTTCCTCAAACCTGAATTGATGTTGTTTATAGGTGGCCCTGTCTGCGCAAAACACATTTTACACGGGAATTACTCACCCTATAGTGGTCAGTGGTTATCCCTGTATATATCTGCCACGTTTTATGTTGATCCTCGCGTTCGAACCGAAACATGTCCCTTGGTCGAATAAATAAATTTAGGCGTGCACTTTATAGTAAATTCTTACAGGAAGAAGCCGGTTAATTTCAAAGATCAGCCCTGAACTTAGTAATATTTGGCACACATTGTAAGGTGGCAAGTTTGTGAAGCGCTTACGTGGTCGACTTCTCAGTATTTAAGCTAGCCAACATAGGTTCAAACTCTGTTCAAACCGAGGTTTTTTTACAGAGCGATCGGGATAAATCAAATCAGTGACTTGGGAGAATAAATCAGTGACTTCTCATACTAAACGGACAATCCTTAAGAATGTGGAAGAAAACATCTGTGTCACGAAAGATAAGAAAAAGATTTACGAATATTGGTTGGAAAGGGCAAAATAAAGTGTATGGAAATTAATAGGGCAATTAAGAACACGAAATTGATCTGATGTATTCATTTTTCTTGTTATTATTCTTAGAAAGAAACAACATACCATTTGTTAAGCATGTTTTGGGTAGAGTAACCTGAAGTGTGTCCCTATCGTGCTAGACTTCTAAACGGAATACCTCGGTTCGATTCCCGATCAGGTAGTGTTTTCTCTCGCATGAAATAATGGCTATAGAGATTCATCTCCGGTTGAAGGAACTTACGACGGATCAATGGCGAGAATCAGTGTATTCAGTATATATATTCTTTAGCATAACGATAATGTACTTTTGATATTTTCCATTGGTCTTTCTCACTTTCTTGGCGTTTTCTTATCGTATGTTCGCTTCTTTCTCTTCTCCCTCCCTATTCATCTTTATCCTTTCCTCGTACCTATTGCTTTTCTCTTTACACACACACACACACACACACACTCTCTCTCTCTCTTTGTGTGTGTGCGTGTTCCAGAGCTAGAATGTGCAACGTTGAATGGCCTGGTGAGCGGGCTTGACCTAAACAAAAGTGACCCGGTCCAAATTGTGACCTGAATGACCCGGTAACCTGATTGACCCAGTCTGGAAAATTAATTAACTGAAAATTTTAGCGTCGTAGTTTTTGTGCTCTGGGATAACATCTCCGGTCCTGGTCACACCTGAAAGAAACACTGTTCAAAAGCAAGGACATAATTAAAATCTCTTCTTTTCCCTCCGGGTTATCGGGTTTAAATCGAGTCACCGAGTCAAAACGGGTTCGAATCCCGTACCCGGTGGCGGTTCCTAAGGTGACCGGCATCACACGACTAACCCGATGGCCTGTTTCAGCTCTGTGCCAATTCTTATAAACACTAGCTCAATTGTGCCAATTTGTGTTGTAATTATTAGAACGTTGTGTTCGCAGTATTTGGAACCGAGTATATCATGTTCGGAACAAATAAATTTCAGATACGAGTAGAAACTGTCCCGATTTTTTGTTATTTCAAGTGAAGACTTTTTTATCTCGTAACTTATCAACATACTATTATATGTGCATTATACAGTTTTGAAATGTGGAATATACAATGCGCATAAGAAACACCAATTTTGCTTTTGGACATTTCTAACGTTTCATTTTGATACTGTTTGGTCTTGTAATATTTGTTCTTTCTGATAGAAATTTAGCAGAAAAATTTTCATTCATTTTCTATGTTCAATTTGCATTAGTAGTTTTGAATGGATGGTATCACCTACACTACCGACTGGATTTATTAAAACGTATTCCGGGCCAGTATTTTCAATGAACTCGACTGAATTTGCAACCGAACCACGCACACAAAAAGCATTATCCTAGATGTGTCTCAGAACTCTTAAGGTTCCACTGAAAATCATGAGTATTTAATCTGACCACCATCTTTGTCCATCATTTTGAAAGTTACTTAGTGAATTCTTAAAACACTATATATATATATTCGAATAGCTTTGAAAAAATATAAAATCGAAAAGTCACTCCTATTGCTGTTGCATTTCTAGGAACTGTACTTTATAATGTTAGGTTATTTTGATTTTGTTTGCTACGTTTACATTCCATAGTTTTATCTCTGCTCTCTTGTTCTTGTACTTACTTCTTCTCTCTCTCTCTCTTCTCTGTCTAACAGACATTCATGGGTTTCAATTTTTTTTATTTTGTGTTTTTAAATTTCTCACTTATGTATATTGTTTTGTCTCGCTTTTATTCTTTCATTTTATCGATACTAATTCAAGTATATTTTTAAAAAATGTGCTCATGTTGTAAATTGATTTTAGATGGGAGAGACGAAGGAAGAAGAAAGAGGAATCTCTTAACCAGACGCGATTATGGGATAAGAAGGTGCAAATTGGGTAGACTAGCTGGAGAGCGCTGGTTGTTGCAATTTGTTTTGATGTGAAGTTTACAACGAGTGACGACCGTAGAGAAAAAGAATACAGCGGAAGGGGAAAAATTGATTCTTATTGTTTTTCCGTAGCCGTGTGGCTAGGGTATTTATTGGATTTTATTGGGTTTATATTTTTACGAATACTGTTTCAGCCATATAATTAAATTTCGATGTAGCATGGAGGCATAAAAAATAACACTTTACACTAACAATAGTAAAGCGGGTTAAGGTGTGCGTATATTGCATATTATATATATAGCGCGCTTGACTTCAGTGCGAGCGGTCCCGGGTTCAAAAATTTCGGTGTTGACCCATTATCGTGAGGACGATTGGGGAGCTACTGTGAATAAAATACAGTGGCGATCACAGTGAGAGCTGTGATATATATAAAATAATAACCACTGGCGTTACAGACCGAAAGGTCCTGAGCCTGCCGCAACGGCATCTGGCCACGGTTGGTGGAACTGCGTCCACCTGAGTGACGGCCGTGGGGTCAGTATATATATAGTTTATTCTCTCATAGATGAACATATCAGTTCACTGGTTTATGTTATACTTGTAAGATAACTATAACCTAACCCACAAAATAACTCAATCAAGTGCGTTGCGATTAGGTTAAAATGAATTATGAAGGTTCTTTATTAATTCACTTATTCATAGGTCTTAGGAATCGTAACAGAGGAAAATGCATCATCAAAAGGATAACTATTTACATGATTTACCTGATCCATACGAATATATGGCTTGATACAATCTCTACACATCAGGTAATACAGTATCAAACATTGCACTTAAATCCATACTTGCGTAGATAAAACATACTGAACTATGAAATGTACCACAACGACATTTTCATATTCGTAGTTATGAACAACAAACACAGATTTAGTCTAAGCATTTTGTCCTTTTTGTGAAATCCGGACATGTTTGCACTATTTATTATTTCGTTCCAAGTTTTCATCTGTTTGAATTGCGCGACCACATTAACATAAATTGTACCTTAGCAATTCTTCACCTTTTCTCCCAAAAGGAGGGTTCACTACAGTTTTTCATGAACTCTCATACAATAAGTAGATCTACGTTGATCTTCTGAGCGCCTGAGTTTGTCTTGGTAATTCCCTTTTGGAACTGTAATAGTTTGGTTCACACCTTCATCACTCCACCAATCATGATTCATGTTAGAATCTACACTTCTGGAGGTAGACGATGGTTTAGCGAAATGTAGTTGATGCCTATGAAATATCTTTTCTCGCTCTTTCACTCGTACTAATTAAGTGTTGATACCTAATTGTTTCAAGATTTTTCCTCTTAGAAAGTTAGGCAACATATTTGTAATCCAAACATCGTTCTTGCACAAATCCTTATTGATGCCTTCCTTGTTCGTATGTTTTAACTATCTTTGAGCTCTGTTCTGTGTTTGTAATTGAATAACATGTCATTGGGAGATAGATTCTTTCCCCCTCGTAGGCATACACTTTAATGTGTATAATATATATATCCTGTAACCAATTTCTAACTTCCCATTCATTGCATCTGAAGCCATTCTCAATTAATTTCTTACCTAGTGCTTTTTTGATGATTTGTACCCATTTTCTAGGCAGCCCGCTACTAGGGGTATGAAAGGGTGTTGAGTGTACAATATTAATACCTCGAAATGTACCAAATCGTTGAAAAATTTGCCCAAAAAACTGTGGACCATTGTTTGTAACGATTGTTTTAGTATAACCGTGTATATTGAATAACAGCTTCAAACACTTAATAGTCTCTTCCGTGTCTGTAGATTTGACCCACCATGCCATTAATAAATTTGAGAAACTATCCATTGCTACAAAGAAGAATTTGTAGACTCTCTAATCCCCAAAATCGAGTTGTATTCTTTCAAACGGTTGACTTGTTTCAGGCCAGGACATTTAAATTGGTTTTAGGCGGTTTGATTCTCATTTGGGCACAGGCTAAACATCCGTATCCATATTCGGCGATATCTTGCTCTATATTCGGCACCTAGTCAAATCTTTCACAATTATTGTTAATTTTTTGTACCAATGTGCTGTTTGTGCATTAGTTGAACGTAAGGCAGTCAATCGTAACTTGAATGGTAACAGTATTCTTGAATCTAACCAAATGCAACCGTCATGATATGTTAATTTATATCTTTTAGAGAATAAGATCCTTAATTCCGGTGTTTCATGCTCTAGACTTAAGCGTTTCGGCCACCCATTCTGAATCCAATCATTAACTTGTTGTCTTAAACGATCAGCTTCTGTTGACTCTTTTACTTGTTCAGTAAGAATAGGCAGAACTTGAATTTGTTGCACATAGTGACTAGATAATTCACTGTCATCTGTTTTTTTTTTTTCATTAATAGGGAATAGAAAGTCCGCCAAATCTACTTTTTTTGTATAAATCATCTGAAAGTCATATGCCGCTAGAAAAAGAGCCCACATTTGTAATCTCGGTGCTGCAGTGTTCGGTATTTCCTTTTTTTGAAAGGTCATTTTGAGCGGTAGGGAATCTGTGAAAATCTTAAACTGTCTGCCGCAAACATATTTATGAGATTTTCATATCGCAAATATTACGCCGAGCGCCTCACGATCGAACTGTGCGTAAGCCCTTTCGGTTGTGGATAGAGTTGCTGATGCACAAGAGACGGTATGTAATTGCCCATTTTCTTTGTTGCATAAAACAGCACCGATACCATCTTGACAGGCATCTGTAATTATGATGATCTCTGAGTCTGGATTAAATGGATATCAAATATTAGCTTTGGCTAGCATTGTTTTTACATTGTCAAATTCTACTTGATTCTGCGTTTCCCACTTCCATTTCACATTCTTTTTCAGTAAGGCATAAAGTGATGATGCTTTGGCAGAAAGCATAGGAACATGTCTATGGTAAAAGGCAGTCATGCCGAAAACTGATTTTAAGTGCTGAACACTTTTGGGTTGAGGACAATCAAGTAAAGGACGTAATTTATCTCGAGAAAATCTAATACCTTGGCTGGAGATCTCATGACTTAGATATGTGAGTTGATCTACAAAAAATGGCATTTTTCTAATCTCACTTTTATATTAACTTTATCAAATCTTGTTAGCACTGATATGACCAGTTCAAAGCAGGTCTTTTGATCCTCTGGGAAAATGAAAACGTCGTCGAGATAGCATATTACGCCCTGGTAACCCTGCCATCACTTAATCAATAAAATGCTGAAATACCTGGGTTGCGCAGCTCAATCCACACGCTAAGCGTGTTTGCCTGAAAATTCCCCAGGGAGTATTCACGCCTAAAAATTGTTGCGATTTTGGATGAAACTTGAGCTGTAAATAAGCCTGGCACAAATCTGAAATTGTAAAACATTTTGACCATTTGATGCTGTTCAGTATGTCCTCGACCTTTGGTAGAGGATATAACTATGACCTTTGTTAGCTTGTTAACTGGTTGCTTCGGATCCAAGCATAATCGGATATCATTATTTTTTACGCACCACGACATAGAGAGCTCACTCTGAATAGTCTGTTGGCCCCAACACTCCCTTAATCTCTCATTTTACTGCATCACGTAAATGAAATGTTATATCATAAACCTTACGAAAAATAGGGATTGTGTCTGGCTTAATTGGAATGTGCACCAAGTGACCCTCTATCGGTGTATCTGTATTTCTCTTAAATACGCCTTGAAATCTCTGTAATATATGGGCAATGAGCTCATCTTTGTCGAACAAAAGTTTTGTGTTTGACACTGTAAAATAGAGCCGATTACTATTAGTAGAAAGGTTTACTACACAGAGAAAATACTGCTTCTAAGTATAACGTCACACGTCGAGTATGCACAACTAGTATATTGTTCCATCAAATTACGTCACGCGATATGAATGAACAACTTGATTATGGGTGCCCACTGTAGGGATCTTAATGCCTTCCACGTACGGTGCTACTCCACTAATTAAGGATTCGAGCATAAATAGTCAAACCCAAACAGATAGATGGAAACCTGGTATGAGATATAAATCTTTATTCAATTAGCATTTAAGCATAATAATATGGAACTCTCCTCAGTGATCCAACATGCTTTCTTAGGTAAGAAAGTGTTAACAAACATCTGATGTTGCAATTCAACATTTACATATTCATGTATGAAAATGCTCATATAAAAATATAAAATTGTACATGGTTTCATCACTTATGTTTTATTTCGTTTCACATATGAGTTACGTGCAATTAATGCTATTAATTTATTAAATTCACAATTCTCGTTGCACCACCTATCCGACATCTCTTATTCAAAGTTGATTACAATCGTAGAGCAAAAGGTAACGTTTAAAACAAAAGCAATCTATCCAGTGGAGTAAAATATCGAGAATGTGGATCAATGATGTATTTCAGGTACAACATAGCGTAATCTATCATTAAAACCTAATTTAACTCACGTACGTATCAAGTCAATCAAATCTATAATAAAAATAGCTTTAAAACATTCTAACGTAGCCTAAACTTACATAAATAGCATGGAAACAACCTAACCTAATTTGCCTTGCACTTGCATAGCGTAAACTGATCTCAACTCAACCTAATCTAACGTAACTTGTGTTCGATTGTATATGTAGTCCAAAAGTACACATATCATAAATGCCCCCAACTGGTTTTATTGCAAAGCTTGATTTTTAACAGAAAATAAGCTTTTTTATAATTACAAGTAATCATCACCATTTCCATATCATTTACCATTATTCATCATATAGTATACAGCTACGACATATTTACAGGACATTTGTAAATGCTCTAACATTCTTCATTTGTTTCAATTCGTCAAAGTTTACCATTCTTCGTTATCAGTCGATATTTATCGGTCACTAATTAATATCATGTATCTTATAATAGTTTCTTGACACATAAATAAAATGTTATATTCCATTCTAATAATAATCACTTTCACATGATTCTATCTCTTCAATTAATTACTATTATCTAATCATTAGAATATTATATCATACCAATAATTAAGTTCTTTGTTGTTTCATAATTTATGTATTTCTGTTCGTTCATATTGGATCACTTCATAGTTTTATATAATTAATAGTCAACATTTCATAAATCTTAAGTCCCTTACATAGCCAAGTCCTTCCCCCGATGTTTATCCACGCATGATCATTCATCTTCATCAGTACCTAAATTCATCATAAACGTTTTGTTCCTCACGTATATATTATTTTATCTCTTGACTTACATTATATCTTATTGCTATATCCCATGTTTGTTGTCGAAATATTCTAGCATTGGTATAATTGTTATTGCTTGTAGCATCTATAGCCTTTTGCATTAAGTCTCCAATATTTTGAAGACAGTCTTTACTTTGTTCATGTCTCTTAGTTGTTGTTGACTCTATCTCTTCCTTTTCTACTTGTTTTCCACATGTTTTCCTTTCTTTTTCTGCATACTTTTGCTTACCAAACTTATTCATCTGTATACGATCACTTTTCCTATTTGACAATCTTATATCATGTTGGTAATCATCCTCCTTGACGATTTGCTTTTCTAATTGACTTTCCTCACCTACATTATCACAATAAGTATTCCCTAACACGTTTGTTCATTGTAATGAAAATTCTTTCTAATGTCAGTTTCTTTACTTTCTTTCTCTGTATTATACTCATCCGATTTTAATTGGGCTTGGATCATATCAACATCTTGTGCAGAAATCTGAGTTTTTTTATATCATCTTCAAACTTTCGTCGATCATACTAATAGAATCATTGGACGAATTCAAAGAGTAAGCATATGTTATTCTCAATATAAAAGATTGTCTGATCCTGTAGCTGAATCTGGTTCCATTCTGTTTTCTCTATTCAACTTATATATCAACTTACGTTCAGACTTTCCTAATTTTGCGTTTGGTTACTTGAAGTCTCAGACTTAGACATGTTATTTACTAAATCATGACCTTCCCTTAAATGTTCCTCTTTCAATTTTGTTTCTTGACTATTCCGTAATATCGTTTTTATAGCTTTTTTCTAATCTCTGTACTGACTTACTCAATGGTAACGTAGTCTGGAAACGCCTTTTGTTCAATTTGTCTTTAATATAGAAAGGGAGAGTTTTAAAAATTAAAGTACACATTAATTTGGCAGATAATCTTATCAATATCTAACATTTTCTTTACCATACGTTGAATATGTCTATGATAATTCTTTATCTTAAACCACTTAATTTACTTATGTAAATATTTATTCACTTCCTCTGAACTATATTCCTCTAAATCTTCTTGTATACAACAAACAGAATAAGTTATCTTCTGGTCATGAGTATCCTGGTTTTCTACTAACTCGCTATGTGAATAATTCCTTTTTGTAAGCCCAGAACTTTTACATTATCATTAAGATGGTAGATTACTTTCACAAGCTGCTGGATGTCATTACCAGTTATACTCAAATATTTCATAGTATGCAATTTACTATGTGCCATTTATTCACTCTTGTTATAATGTTTAGATTATATAGTTTGAACCCTTCCATTTAAATCTTTGCAATAACATTACAGAGACTTAACATGTAAACTTATTTCCCGATATCTTTGTTCAAATACCGTAAAATCAGTTCTTAATTAATTCATCAATTACATTTGTTCTTTCTGCTTCTTGTATAAAGCTTCTATCTTTTTCATTGAATCTTCTTCCTTTTTCTTAATTAGTTTCTTTCCCAACTCATCAATTTCAGTTGAAATGGACCTTTACGTTTCTTGCATGATACGCTCGATTGTTGATTTATCTTTTACGCCAGTCTCACCTACTTGCATTCCAACGTCATCCACTTGTACATCCCTAGTCTCTACCGTGTCATTACTTCCAATCAAATCTTTATTTTCCCTCTTACTCTGGCTAGTATTGTATAGTTCCACAGAACTGTCGTCGCTGAATATTTCTGAATCACTTAACTCTTCAGTCTCAGCATTTTTATTCGAGCCTGCACACTTGAACGCCATAATTTGTAAAATAAGACATGACGATAATTACTATTAGTAGTAGAGAAGTTTGCTGCATAGAGAAAATACTGCTTCTAAGTAAGTATGACGTCCTACGTTGAGTATAACCAACTAGTATATTCTTCCATTAAATGATGTCACGCGATATGAATGAACAACTTGATTATGGGTGCCCACTGTAGGGATTTTGATGCCTTCCACGACTTGTGATAAGCGACAGAAACAGCACATTGTGAAAATACGAGTTAATCGTGTGTGCAATAAACAAATAGCGTACCTGACTTACCTAACCTCCACATGCGTTTGTTCAATTTCATTAAAAATAAATAAAGAAAACTACACCAGGATTCGATCCCGGGTTCCTTGGATTAGCTTTCCGACATGCTACCAAAACGCTAAATTTGGCAGCTGGAAGCACATGTTTGGAAGTAATATTTACTTTCAAGGAATAATGAGCATATGCGAGAATGGCTTAGCCTGGTGTGCTCATCCTGTTGCTACTCGCAAGTCTTCCACGTACGGGGCTACTCCACTAATTAAGGATTCGAGCATAAATACTCAAACCCAGGCAGTTAAATAAAAACCTGGTATGAGATATAAATCTTTATTCATTTAGCATTTTCCTAGTGCTGTTACCGCCCATAATTTCATTTTATCTTTATCTTATCATTATCAATTAGCATTTAAGCATAATAATACTGAACTCTCCTCAGTAATCCCGACATGCTTTCTTACGGAAGGAAGTATTAACAAAGAGCTGATGTTGCAATTCTACATTTATATATTCATGCATAAAAATACCCATACAAAAATATAAAATTATACATGGTTTCATCACTTAATAATGTTTTACTTCATTTCACATATGAAGTTACGTGCAATTCACGCTATTAATTTACTCGATTCATTCTCGTTGCACCATCTATCCGACATCTCTTATGCAAAGTTGATTACAATCGTAGAGCAAGAGCTGACATTTAAAACAAAAGCAATCTATCCAGTGGTGTAAAACATCGAGAATGTGGAGCAATTATGCATTTCAGGTAAAATATAGCGTAATCTATAATGAAAACCTAATATAACTCACGTACATATAAAACTAATCAAATGTATAATAAAAGATAGCTTTGAAACATTCCAACATAGCCTAAACTTACATAATTAGCATGAAAACAATCTAACCTAAGGTAACTTGCATTCACGTGTACTTGTAGTTCACAAGTATTCATATCAATACTTTACTAATTAATGCATCGCCAAATATATTTGTTCCCCATAATGGTCCAAACTCGTCTAACGAAAGTCTACTAATTACTGATTTTCGATGATCAATGGTAAGATTTTTGGCTTTACTCCCACTTTCTACTCGAAGACTTACCTCACCTAAGACAGATAAATAATTATTTGCTGCGCTGCGTAAAATGCAGGATGAGGGTTCTAATGGCTTATGACTAAAATATTTTATATACTTGTCTTGTCCTGCTACTGACACTGATGCTCCTGTGTCAACTTCAAATATAACGTGTGCTCCATCACAAGTTAAACTTTTTGTTAGAGTTTCTGAATACTGAGCTGTACTATTTTGTACTAATAGATTTATATGGTACATCTTACGTTTGTAGCCCTGGTATTTTGGGTATGGTGGATCACTTTAACTGATTCAGACACCATGAACCGAGCAAAATATTCTGAAAGAAACACTGGCCACGCCGTTTATAATGTAATTGAAGGTAAAATATTGATCTTCGTAATTCAATAATTTCAACTTCAGAAACGTTTCTAGCATATTTTGGAATTCCCAGATATGAAATTTGACTTCAATCAGATACTTACAAATAAAAGATTTGATCTGGCTCCATCTTGCATTCTTGGATAGAAATTTCTGAGCTTCACGCTGGAATCAGAGTTTACGGTGATTCATTGAGTACTGCGGTCGTAGAGAAATGGAAGTGCGTTTGCTTGCAGCGCGAAGGGTACACGGTTCGAGACTTTATTAAGTCAATATCTTCTCTTTAATTTTTCTCTAGTAATGTGTAAATTCTATGTGTTACTGTATGCTTTTTACATATAAATGAATGCTGGTGTGATGTAGGTTTTTGTTTTCTCCTTCATATTCTTCTTTTTTGCATCATTTATTTTAAAAAATAAGCTAATTTACATGTTTAACAGATTTTGTGTTGTATCTTTAAATAAAAACAAACAGTATGAAAAAAGAATTAATAAACAGTTGAATAACATTTACAGAGCAATACCGTACACAGTAGTGGCAGAAAGCACACTGTAGCACAACATTTACTAGAGGAAAAGGAAGAAGTAGGCTGGCAAGGACTCGAACCGCGAACCTTTCGCATGACAAGCGAGTGCTCTTCCATTAATACTCTGCGCCAAGAAGAGCAATTGCAGAACAAGGCGTTTCGAGATATCTTCCTCAGAGGTTTCAGACTTTAGGTACCACTAGTGGAGAAACTATATCATCATCAGCAGCAGCACCTAAAATTTACACGATGCACACGACTTTTGAAGGACTTTAATAAAAACCGGGTCTCACCCAGAAGCAGTGTGCGAATTACAGTTTTTAGTCAGGGAGAACGAAACATAAGCACGGATTTCAACAGGCGAGAGAGAGAGAGAGAGAGAGAGGAGAGAGAGAGGAGAGGAGGGAAGATATGTAGTATCATTTTCCAAATGGGGTTTCTGAATCAAACCAATCATATTAAATCATTCACATGAAGCTACTTCAAAAACATCACAAAAGATATGACTTCTTAGCTGCTAGTTCACAACAGCCTTGTCACTTCCATGAAAATAGTTTAATCTTCTGCCAAATAAAAATGTTCCGATTTTCTGTCTGATCTTGATCGAATCTTCTTCTGGGAGCAAGAAATTTATCCCTGGCAGGGACGAATAATAATTTGTCAGGGTGGGGAACATTTTTGCCAGAGGGGGGGGGGGGTATTCCGGACATCTCCCTGCTTCGCACACTGCCCAGAAGTATTAGCGTTATGGCTGAACTGCACAAGTAGGAAATAGAGCGCGAAAACATTTTCCAAATTACAACATTTAAAAAAAAAATAAGATCCTAATAGTATCTTTCAAAGAAAATACCTTTTCTAATGTGTTCTAGATGTTTAAAATAAAATAATTTGAAAATCTCCTGAAATTCACCACTTGACAACATATTTTAATAAGCATTTGAAAGAAATTTTAATACAGAAAAATGTGATTGCGTTGAAAAAAATTTCAAAATAAAGTTAACAATTATTTCATAGTTTTGTTTTTAAAAAAATGTATTATTTGATTCTCTTTTTTTTAAAGTGTTACTTGGTGTTTGGAAAAGAAGTATAACTTTTTTCTAAAATAATTTCATATATCTGTTTTTAACTACAAAGAAACAGTTTTCATTATTTATTTGTTACTAAAGTATGATAATTACAACGGTAGATTATATTTCATAGATGAAGTATCTTGTCGGAAAATAATAGCATTGCACTGAGATAATAGAAAGAGTCCGTCCGATTTGTAACTTTTGCTGTAGTGGACGCATAGTTGCCAAAGAAAGATGCTTGTTTAAAATTTAAAGTATCTCCTTATTTATTTAGTTTATTATTATTATTATTGCAAAATTCATGACCTTTATGTATTAGCGTAATTTTCGGATTCTAAAGAAAGTCTAAACGAGATTAACGCTTTATAGCTATTATGGTTCATCTATGATCTTGACAGAAAATAGTCATTTTATAAGGTACAACCGCTGAGCTTGCTGAAAAGAGCTTAGGGAGAGTATTTCTGACAGTGAGGCTCACTCGGCCATGACGTATACAAGCTGACGTAAATCGATTACCCATGATCCCTTTCACTTGAAGTGATGGCTGGCGCATCTTTATCTACACGAATTTAATGAAAGTTCTCAATAACATACAGTTTGGAAAAAATATCAAGTAGACAAGCGGTTTCGATCCCGCGACCTTCAGCGCAGAATACTAGTACCTAGACCACTACACTAGACAGTCATTTGTTTTTGATTTACGTTTCGAATAGATCTAGTAGTACTTGCTTACACACATTCGCACTGTTGCTTTTCTTATCTATTTCCTTTTCTGATTTTCTATTTTGCTCGTCCTATTATCACACATTCAAACGTCGGTATCGTATGAGATTTTTTTTGGCAATATATCTCCTCTTCATTACTGCCACAGAAACTTGAAAATTAAGCACTAAATATGCGATATGTTTGGCAGGAGCTTAATTTCTCATACGAAGATTAGTTTCCAATATTCTCACCACGGCATGGGATTTACTTTCTTGAAAGATAGTACTTATGAATGAAAAGAGTGAAACAACCTCGAGGAGACTTGAAACCGGTACATTCTGGCCAGCTATCCAACGCCTTATCCCCTCAGCTAACCGAGATATACACTTGCCCACAGCCAGTCGAAATCCCCACAGTCAGCTGAAACCTACCCAGTTCTATACTTGTACCAGTGTGGGTCTCTGGTGACTACGAGTATCGCGACGTGCAGATATCAGTGTCATTTGACTGTCTGTCATTGTAGTGCGCGCCATTGAGGATAAACTAGCGCCAGATATTCATAAGTAGCGTACTTCCCGCCAATTTCTCTTCAACCATTGGCACCTAATATTTTACACACAAACTCAGTTTTTTATGCTGATTTTAAATATGTATATCTCTTCTAGATATGAGTGTTCACTTGAAATAATGTTACTTGTGAGTGAATAACTTCACAACAGAGAAACATTAGTTATGATAACACAGAGGGAAGATTTTGGAATTAAATATATGCAAAGTATAGCTAACCCACTTTAATACAATATTGAATGCACATGAGCTCTGAAAAAATTACATTAGGACGTCGAAGTGATGATTGTTGATCTAACATATAATCTTTAGTGAGACACGGTAGTGTTAAACACTAGCCGTTTTGCAGTAGTGATTTAACTCTGTAATTCGTAAATAAAAGGTTGATATTTCTATATCTTTGTTTAATTTCCGTGGGTTCTGTACCCCTACACTCTTAATATATAATATAGGATACGTCAGAAATTAATTTGTTGAACTATGTAAAGCATTTATTACAAGATAAATCACACCAATACATACGCTCCTGTATTAAATGAAAATTTCCATTTATCATTTGCAAGCTACATTCGCCAGTACACTCACTTAAAAGAGTCCGTATTTACAGAAAATTTTGATGCTTGTGACTTGCAAGAAAAAGAGATTTCATGCGGTTTTTAAAAAATGCTATTAAAAGATAATTCAGAGTCTAGCAAAATACGATTTTTGAATGATTTTCCTTCTTAAATTGCTCACTAACCAAATTAATAGCATGGTATTGAAAATGGTATTTTCAGTTAATTTTTTTCCGTAGAAAGGGAAATGCCCATCAACTCCACTGAAAACATCCAGAGGAAACACAATGAACACCTCACTCAACACAACTATAGGAAATATTAGTTTTGCACATGTCTGAAATGAGATGTGGAAATGTGATTTTTTAATGACACTAACAGTAATAAAATATTCAATCATTTAGAAAATATTATATTCAATTTTCAAATATCAATATCAGCTTATTACTCGTCTACTCGGCTAAAGTGGGAATACACTACTCCAACAATAATGTAGCGTATTGAATTTACAAATCGACTGTTCAAATTATTGCAAAGAACTTTCAAAAAATATTATTATTATTAATAGCGCACCCGTATGAACATTAGTGAATAAGGGAAGATATAGCGTTTGTGTTGTCTGTCTGTCTGTCTCTCCCCCCACCCTGATTCCATCAACTACAAGTCCGACATAGTTGAGCCATACACGATTGGGGTCGTCATGATCTCAAATGGTGGGGAAAATTATGACTTTGACTTTAAAACTGACAGGTCCTTTTCACTGACTTAGCTTTCTCTATTCTTCCTCGTATTTTCACAAGATACGTTTGTCCCTTCCGTAGATCTTAGTAAGTATAAGTCACATAGAGATGAAAGATACACCATTGGATTCGGCATAGTCTGAAACAGTGGGGAAAATTATCACTTTGATTCTAAAATGGCAGGTCCTTTTGAATCGCGTAGTATTCTATATTTGTGCCCATCCAAAATATCAGTAACTACTAGTCCGACAGAGATGAGTAATACACCGTTGCATTCATAATGGTTTCAAATGACGGAATAACCTATCACATAAAGCTTAAAACTGGCAGGTCATTTTCAATCGTTTAGTATTCTCCATCTCTATATTTCTTTGTCCCCACCTTATCTCAGTAACTACAAGTACAGAGATGAACGATAACCCGTTGGATTCGCCATGATCTGAAAAGGGTGGGCAAAAATTATCAGTTTGTATCTAAAACTAGCGGGTTCTTTTAAATCGCTTACTGTTCTCCATTTGTGACCCTCCTAGATCCCAGTAACTACAAGTCCGACAGAGATACGTCATACACCGTTGAAATGGTAATGGTTTCAAACCATGGAATAATCTATCACATAAAGTTTAAAACTGGCATGTTCTTTTCGACCGCTTGGTATCTCCATCTGTATGATTCCTTGTCCTCCTCTCGGTAGATCTCTGTAACTACAAATTACACAGGGATGAACGATACACGATTGGATTCGTCATGGCCTGAAACGGTGAAGAAAACTATGAATGTGATACTAATACTAGCATGTCTTTTTCAATCGCTTAGTATTCTCCATTTCAGCCTCTACTAGATCTTAGTAGCCACACGTTTGACAGAGATAAGCCATACACCGTTGGATTCGTAATGGTTCCAAACCATGGAATAACAGTCTAAAGCTGACAGGTCCTTTTAAATCGCTTAGTATTCTCCATCTCTATATTTCTTTGCCCCTCCTAGATCTCAGCAACTACAAGTCACACAGAGATGAACGATACACAGTTGGATTCGTAATTGTTTCAAACCATGGAATAACATAAAGTTTAAAGCTGACAGGTCCTTTTGAATCGCTTAGTATTCTCCGACTCTATACTCCTTTGCCCCTCCTAGATCTCAGCAACTACAAGTCGCACGGATATGAACGATACGCCGTTGGATTCGTCATGGTTAGAAACGGTGGGAAAATTATGTTTGACCCTAAAGCTGGTAGATCTTTTTGAATTGCTTACTATTTTCCATCTGTGACCCTCCTAGATCTCAGTAACTACTAGTCCGACATAGATGAGCCATACAATACACCGTTGGATTCGTAATAGTTTCAAACCATGGAATAACTTATCACATAAAGTCTAAAACTGGCAGGACATTTTCAATCTCTTAGTATTCTCTCTATATATATCTCTTTGTACCTCCTAGATCTCAGTAACTATAAGTCACACAAAGATGAACGATGCACCGTTGGATTCGTAATTGTTTCAGACGATGGAATAATCTATCACATAGTCTAAAACTGTCAGGTCCTCTTCAGCCACATAGTATTCTCCATCTCTGTGGTTTCTTGTCCCCCCAGATCTCAGTAACTACAAGCTACATAGAGAAAAACCATAGACGGTTATATTTGTAGTGGTTTAAAATGGTGAGGAAATCTGTCAATTTGACTCTAAAACCGACAGATCCTTTTCATTCGGTTAGTATTCTCCATTTGTGACCCTCCTATATCTCAGTAACTACACGTGCAGTAGAGATGATCTACACACCGTTGGATTCATCATGGTATGAAACGGTGAGAATAACTATGAATGTGACTTTAAAACGGACAGGTCTTTTTAAATAGCGTAGTACCTTCCATTTGCGCCCGTCCTAGATCTCAGTAACTACTAGTCCGACAGAGATAAGTCATACAAGGTTGGATTTCTAATGGCCTCAAACCATGGAATAACATATCACATAAAATCTAAAACTGGTAGGTCCTTTCCAATCGCTTAGTATCTCCATCTCTATGGTTCCTTGTCCCCCTCTCCGTAGGTCTCAGTAACTGCAAATTACACAGGGATGAACGATACACCATTGGATTCGTCATGGCCAGAAACGGTGAGGAAAACTATGAATGTGACACTAATACTGGCATGTCGTTTTCAATCGCTTAGAATTCTCCATTTCAGCCTCTACTAGATCTCAGTAGCCACACGTTTGACACAGATAAGCCATACATTTTTGTATTAGTCATGGAAACTTGTGGGAAGATCTATGACTTTTGCTCTAAAACTGTCAGGCCCCGGCTTTCGCTTATTAATCACCTTTTGCCCCTGTGACTTGGAATCTAAAACTGGCAGGCCCAGGCATTTACTAAGTAATCTCTGTTTTCCCTATGACTTCGACTCTTTCTTTTGGATACGTTATAAGATAATTGAAATTTATGCGGGGGCGTTTTGGTTTTGTCTATAATAAAACCATTACTTAGCCTGTTTATTTTGGTACTTGGCCTGGCATGAAACATGAAGCTCGGACTTTCCAGAAACTTTACAGTTCGTATTCCAGTTTGGGTTCTTAATTTTATGGCACTCTCTTAGGTTGTATAAGTACCAAAATATAATGGCTTTTTATTAGTTTAGTTATTGTTAAAATTTTTGTTTCAATGCGGTTTGCTAATTCTTGTTCTATTTTTTAGCCTATTTCTTGCTAGTGATTCTCGGTTCAGAGTCCTGCCGTCTGAAGTCATAACTCTGCGGCCTATAGTTGATGTTTTTTGTTGTTTTCTAGTTTATTACTATCTATACGTCTCTTGTGCTCGACAGCACTAATTTTATTGTATTCTCATGTTTATTATTATTTATGACATTTTTTTATTGTATAAGCATTCACAGTCAGTGCTTTGTTGTTGAATTGTTGTTAACGTCTAAAGTAAGTTAGTCGACTTTTAAGGACT
>JAGDQP010013400.1:0-11491 GCA_022664845.1 Lepisma saccharinum
CACACCAGAACAAGAAAAACTTGGATATGAACTAACCTTGAAGATAAAAACAGATAGGAAGTAGAAGGCTAAAATTCCTTCGGAAGGTCACGAGGAGGGGAAAGAAGGAAGCTTTCCCTTCGCTAGGGTTGTAAATCATCTGAAGAAGAGGAAAGTTTCTCCTCCCTCATACTCATCAATCACTTCAGATGTTCGAAACGCAAAGTTGGAAAAAAATATTGATTGCGAATTTAATGTTATGTTTAATCGTTGATTAATGTAGTTGTAATTGTCTCTTCATAAAGAATAAATATTGCTTTACTACCGTATGAATTTATTTTGTATGGTTACTAAATAGTTTGTTCAAAATTCTCCCTAAAATTTCGGACTCAATTATGCAAATTTAATCCTCCATAATTCAAAATCATGATCGAATTTTAATAGTTTCAATTCATACTGTAATCAAACATGCAACTCAAGACATTTCCTGAAAATTTCAAATAGACATTGTAAGTCGTAATGAAGTTGCCGTAGTTGAAAAATGACTGTATTTTGCATTGTGGCGCTCATATCGAGGAGCCCTCGATATCATATGCGAATGATAAATTGTGTTTCTAACATCGAAGCCTTAAAGTTTGATTCTTGTTCAAATTATATGTGTACGGCATGTGAGGCTAGATGTTATTTAAGCACGTAATTTATGTTTATCTGCTAGGGTCATACTCCAGCTTTTACAACCATAAAATATTACTGCAGAATAAGACCGGCCATCCATTCGTACGACTAACTGATCGTCGGTAGTCGTCCGTATACGTACGACTAATCTCAAAATATGAAAAGCAATGCGAGACCGTACATTACAGCAGACTTCATCAGACTAGCAACTAGTCCCATTCGAATGGGATTTAGTCTGAGACTTTGGTCGTCCTTATACGGATGACTAGCTAGTTGTCCGACTACGGATCCAATAGACGACCGGTCTAACAGTTCTGTATAGTTCCAATTTCAACTTCCTTCATATTAATCGCTAGGTTAGGAGTTGCTGGTCTGAAAAGAAACATATGTTGGCCGAGGCAACTGACTTTTTATTTCTTCCATTACTTCGTTTTTGATTGTACTTTAATACTTTCTCTATGATTGCTATTTTCTATGTATATGAAAAGAAGCTTTGTTAGTGTTGAATAGTTATTGCAAAGAGATATAACTTAAATCGAAGATCAAATAAATAATAGATAGATAAATCACCAAGAGTAATCGCTGTATTTAAACATACCAATATATAAGGAAGATTAAGATTAATACGTTTTACGTACAATTCAATCAAAACTTCTTAAACAATAACTTGTTAAGGAACGGAGATCCGTTTTGTAAATAGAAATGATTTCAATCAACATGACATTAGACGATAATAGAATCCCTTTTAAGTATTCCCGATCGGAAAAGACAAACGCTTATGACGAAACAAAACTCCATGGTACTCTGTTTATAACAACACGCAATCTGACAAAGAAACATCTAAATCCCAAGACTATCTCCATTTGAAAAATACTTTGTTAATGGCTAAAACGTGAACTCAAATTACGCGCTTACCATCAAGCTCTACGTAATAATGGAATAACTACTTAGTGTTGATAGGTAGACTCTAGAGCAAATATTTAAACTCGTTTGTCCACTTCCAGTGTAATCCAATGCTCAGGATGTATTTTATGCGTTTATATTTGTGACGGACAACATTAAATTCTCTATTCAAACTGGATGACGGGAAGATGTCCGATACTGAAGACGAACTACGTTATTTATATTTGCAACTCGTCTTTCTGTACTTTTATTCACCAATAGTTACGATATTAATAATTTTTATAATACACAGGGTAGGGGACAGAGGCTAAGATAGGGATATAAAAAAGAAGTGATTGATATAGAGAAGGGGAGACAAGAGCAGGGATGTTGAACAATTGGAATGTTTAAAAATAGTACACAAACATTCTGTATGAAAGGAGGTTGGTAAGAATATATACAAATTAATGTTCAAATGTAATATGGTAATACATGTTTTATAAAATGTTATCTTAAAATTCTCGCACCTCAAGCGATGTCACAGCATGTATCCAGTTTACATACTCTGGAGAATAATAACTAAATTTTCATAACCTACAGGACCTTTCTAGTAGGGTGCTCCGCCATTTTCTTGGGTGGTATAAAAGCTAAAATCCACTTCTAAAGTCACTTAAAGAGAACTCCATGATAAATACAATTACCAGAGACATATTGACAGAAGCTATTTTTTTACACAAATAATATGAAATTTGTTATTAGTGTTAAGAAAATATGAATGTTTTAAATCTGTAACTTATTTTGGCAACGCACCTCCTAAACGGTGGAAAAGAGGAGTAGTAAAAGGGAAGCGTTATAAACAATCAATATTTTTTTTAGAATGCCAATGAGCGTCAAATTAATTGCAAATAGTACAGAATAAATGCTCCGATGCTACCTATGCTACTTGCATAAGTCAGCCCCTCTCCAAGAATAACTTAAAAAACACTTGTAAATGTTCTCAGCAAGACCATAGTGTAAAAAGATTTTTTTTTCCTAAAAAATTAACGTGAATTTTGAGATGTTTCTACAAGAATGTTTCTACAAGAATGCTACATTGTGCAAAATATTTAGTTTCTACCAGTATGTCTCTGCTGGTAAGGCCATTGGTCATATGCCGGTTATTAGTGTTGGTCTAACGCAGTTCAACCAACACAGCGTTTGACCAACACGGCGTTTGACCAACACGGCGTTGAACCAACACGGCGTTGAACCAACACGGCGTTGAACCAACACGGCGTTGGACCAACACGGCGTTGGACCAACAATAAAATTGACAACGCCCCAGATATATAAAACCTAAAAATATAATAAAAAATATGATCTTAAATTATTTTTTTGAGCACCTGCGTAGAACCAACACTGCGTTGGACCAACACCGGCATGAGACCAACACTTCGAAGTACCGGCGTTGGACCAACACGGCGTTGAAGCAACACAGCGTTCGACCAACACAGGATTTTGCCCTGGGGTGTTGGTCGTACGCCGGTTCTTGCTGCTTGAGAGGCTGTTGGTCGTACGAAGTGTTTGTCCAACGCCGCATCCCCCCCCCACATTACCAAAATCCTGGCGCCGCCTATGCTTAGATTTCAGGGGTTTTGGCACAAAATTACCTCTTTAATGTAGTCTTGCCCCCCCCCCCTGAAAAATCTTGCCTTCTGGGAAAAATCCTACGGGCGCCCATGACTGGCAATGTATTGAGGAAATCATAGCAGCTAGAAAGCCTTGTCCTTGTGTCAGCTCGTTTTCTTAAGGGACTTAATTGAATAACGTAGACAGTGTCGGCGACGGTGATTAAAGGATAAAATTGTGGGGGCAAGGGGTAAAAGTGGGGGGAGACAAGAAAGAAAAACTTCATATTTCTATATAAAATCATATAGATTTAGAGGCCAATTCAAAAAAGAGGCGGGATAATAGCCCTTTGCCTCCTAACCGCCGCCAACGATCATAAGGATTTCTATACTAAATTAGATTTAACAAAAGCTATTATCTTTGAAGCTACATTCCAATTAATTACTAGTTAAAATCTTCCCGTTAGCTTCTTTCGCTGATTTTTCCCCGCTAAAATAACATTTAAAACTTGCAAAGTTAGCGCGAAAACTGTTAAATACCCATACTAAAACACTCCACATTAAAAAAAATGACGTTACTGTAAAAATAAATAAACCAGTAATTTTAAAATCCACCTAGAATATAAATAGAATTAAAACTGAGAGATAAGCAAATTTTGTTTTTATTTTACATATAAAATCATGGCGGTTGAATATGGGCAAAATATGTTATTGCTTGAAAGTGAAACCCAAGTCACTGTTATTTTCATTTAGGTATAAAATTATGGTGGGGGAAAAAATGCTTGAAAATGAAAGACCGAACCATTTTGTTTTTATACAGGTATAAAATCATGGGGGGGGCAAAATATGTACCTTGCCCCCACCAAAAATCATTGGGGGGCGACTGCCCCCCCCCCCGGCTTCTACACCCCTGCATTAACAGCATTTGCCTGGTGATACCTTTATCTGGTGATACTGAAGTGATACTATCTCTTCATCCGCCTGGTGGCACTGAACAAACGCAATTTTTCCACTCGTTTGTTACTACTGAAGATCACTGTGTAATTTATCTGGTGGAACTGATGTCAGGACAACAACCCTTCAAAACCTAAGTCGAAGCGTAGTTCAAATCCTTACCGCATTCCTAGTTATAATTCATTGTCAGCAATCCTACACCGTAAATACTCTACCTCTGAATTGGGAGTACAAAATTCCAATTTTGTACCCATAATTTTTGAGAGGCAGTGGCGAATCCAGGGTTGGGTTTAGAGGGGCGGTTCTTTGCCTCCCAGTTCTCGGGAGGGAACAGGTTCATAGAAACAATATTTAATATGAATCACTGGGTCCATCACTGCCTCTGAAAAATAGGTGTTATAATGTACTCCCATTTTTTTAGAATCAGTGACGGGCACAGGGATGCATATTTTACCATCGTTTTTGTTGCTATTAATATGTTCCCTCTCAAGAACTGGGTGGCAAAGTACCGCCCCTCTAAACCCAACCCTGGGTTCACCACTGCCTTTCAAAAATTGTGGGTACAACCACAATTCAAAGGTACAGTTTTTAGGGTGTAGTGCATATATATGCAGAAACGCTAAGTTAAGGTTACAAAAATCGGTACGTTGAGAGGAGGATATTTACCGATTTTATTCACATTCAATCAGCTTTTCTGCTTCTGTGTGGCACTAAGGAATTTACACAACTATTCCACTCTAGCTAGTTTCAGAGGCTCATAAAAGGATAAGACTAACTGAATATGAAACTAACGGAAGGTGTATTCTTGGTTTCGTTAGAGCATACCACTACAAAGTTACAAGCTTACATATCGCTTGCTTCATGGATTTATCGCATTAATCACGCCACCTAAATCTTCTACCTAACATGCAAATATTTTTAGACTTGAAAGAGCTATATTTGCAATTACTGTGCACGAAGAACCCCAGGGTTGCTGTGCTTTTGTATTGCAGTGATATTGACAAAATAATTAAATCATCATGCATATAATGGATTTCTAAAGAAAAGTATGTAATAGGTTCGTACGTAACTCAAATAGCGAAATAACAACTTATCTTGAATTTCTAAATCAAACTTGTTTTAGAATGGTATCGCTAAAGGAACACATTGCTTACTCTTTGGAAATGAATGCTGTCTCGGACATGCAATCCGATATACAGGGTGGTCAGAAAGTGTGTAAACACCCTAATATTTGTTAAACGCTGAAAAATAGAACCAAAGTAACAGTGTAGGTGGGGACTAGGGATGGGGGCAAATGTTTCAGGACACATTAGAATGACGTCCGCCATCTTGAATCTGACGAAATAATCTTAAATGGAAACCATAGCATGTGATATATCATTTTAATAGCAAATTTTCGTAGAAATTGAATGGTGTTGTTATTTTTGCTCTCACATCAAGCTCTCACATCAAGTCGTTGCATACGCCAGACATTTGGTGAGAATGCCGTGAACGAACCTACCACCAGGCATTGATTCCAGAAATTCGGTTCGTGAGATGTGAGCCTTGCTGATGAACCTCGCAGTAGACGACCACATGTGTTGGATGACGAGGCCCTGAAAGCAGCCATCGAGGAGGACAGTGGTCAAACGGGTGATGCACTAGAAGAAAATTCCATGTTTCCACTGTACCACTCAGACAGAACTTGCATGGACAAGGAGGTCATACAGGTTAAGCGAGTTGGTACCCCACACATTGTCGGCAGCCAACGAGGAACAACGAGTAACAGCCTGTTTGTCCATGGTCACTCGGCAGCTGAACACACCCACCTGAGCACTGGTCCCTTGCTCACTGGTGCCGAAAAGTGGGTCCTCTGTGACACTCCCAAGCATACCAGACATTGGTTGCGGCCACGTGACCCTGTTCCTCATACCTCAAGACCACCTCTGCACCCACGAAATAGTATGCTCTCTGTATGGTGGACTTGTCACCAACTGGTGCATTACGAGCTCCTTCCACCTGGTAAGACCATCACTGCTGACCTCTACTTACAGCAGTTGCAGAGGGTGCACCGTGCATTGCGACAGTAGGAGTCGGTATTGGTGAATCACAAGGGTGTAATGTTCCTCCACGTCGATGCCAAACCACATGTGGCAAAGAGGATCCGGGATACTCTTCAGCAACTAGGCTGGGAAACACTGTGCCATGCACCATACTCATCGGATTTTGCGAAAACAGATTACCACCTGTTTCATTCCCTCGACAACCACCTCCGTGGGAGATTTTTCGCCAATGAGGGAGACCTGTGGAACGCACTTACGGACTGCTTTACCTCGAAGACCGCCGATTTTTTATCCCCAGGATATTGTGCAGCTACAGGAACGTTGGCAAAAGGTGTTGGATGCTGATGGAACTTACTTCGAAACCTAAAGGTACGTACCGTCCATTGTATTGCCCTTTTTTTTATCACTGCTCTAGAATGGCAAAAACTTTTTGGTTACCTTGTATTTGTCATATATTCGAAAAGATAAAACAATCCTAGTTTCAATTTTTTTATTTTATAAACGTTAGGATGATTTCCCATATTAGATCAAAGGAACAATGTCTTTGTTGCATTTTGATTATTACATTTAATGTATGTTTGAGAAAATCAAGCAATTGAAGCTCTTCTTACATTGTTATACATAAAATCACATGATATGCATACATAGAAAACATGAAAACATAGAAAATGAAACGACATTGTAATGTACATTTATTAATTTGGGGTTTAAGTAAGGAATTACAAAATATTCTACCAGAACTTCTCTGACCAATGACTGGTAAATATGCTTAAGTAGAATTGAATTAACGCACACTAAAGTACCACATCCAAATGTTTTCTTATTTCAGCTTGCACTATTGAAATCTACGCTAAATCCATCGTAAATAGAAATGAGGAAGTTGACAAAAATTAGCATAAAATTTGCAATAAAAGTTGTAGCGCCATTTTCTCCGAAACCTTCCTTATTTTGGTTGGATCAGAGTGAAGTTGGTCCAACCACATTGTTTTCGATTTCTGGGCTAAACCGCGCGTGCACAAAATATGGGATAGTGTGTACAAATTACCACAAAATATCCACAAACTTCTGGAATGTTTTTTAGTAAGATGGCTTGATGTGGTTGGGCGAGGAAGATGATGAACCAACCACATTTTTTTTATTTCTGGACTAAACACAACCCTATTTTCTCGATTTCTGGGCTAAACCGAGCGTGCACAAAATATGGGATAGTGTGCACAAATTAGCACAACATATGCACTAAATCCTAAAGTGGATTTTATTCCGATAGCTCGATGTGGTTGGGCCAGCGTGAAGTTGACCCAACCACATTTCTTTCAATTTCAAAGCAAAACCGATCGGGCACAAAATATGGGATAGTGTGCAGAATTAGCAAAAAATATGCACTAAATGCTGGTGTGATTTTTATTCCAATAGCTTGTTGCGGTTGGGCTAGCGTAAAGTTAGCTCAACGAGATTGTATTTGATTTCAGCGCTAAACCTAGAGTCCACAAAATATGATACAATGTGCACAAATTATCACAAAATATGCACTGTATCCCAGGGTTGTTTCTATTACCAGAGCTTTTTGTAGTTGGGCAAGCGTGATGTTGAACCAACCAAATCTTATTGATATCTGCGCTAAACTCAAATAAATGTTTTATATTTCTTGGCAAAATTGAGCGTGCACAAAATATGAGAGAGTGCGCAGAAATTAGCACAAACCATGCAGTAAATCGTGTATAGGGTTTTCTCCCCATAGCTTGTTGTGGATGGGCCAGTGTGATGTTGAACCAACCACATTGTCTTTTATTTCTCTGCTAAAGCCAACAATATTTTTGTCTATTTCTTGGCTAAACTGAACGTGTACAAAATATGGGATATTGCGCACAAATTACAACAAATAATGTACTAAATCCTGGAGTGGTTTTTAATCCGACAGCTTTGTGTGGTTGGGCCAGGGTGATGTTAAACTAACCGCACTGTTTTTTTTATTTCTCGGCTAAACCCAAACTTATTTTTTTCTGTTTCTGGGCTAAATCGAGCGTGCACAAAATATGGGATGGTGAACACAAATTAACACAAAATGTGCAAAAAATCCGGGAGCGGTATTTATTCCGATAGATATTTGTGGTTGGGCCAGGGTGATGTTGAATCAAACACCTTTTTCCTATTTCTCGGCTAAAGCCAACCCTATTTTTTCGATTTTAGGGCTAAAGCGAGCATCCGCAAAGTATGGGATACTGTGCACAAATTACCACAAAATATGCACTAAATCCGGGAGTTGTTTTTATTACGATAGCTTGGTGTGGTTGGGCCAGGGTGATGTTCAACTAACTACATTTTATTTCTGGGCTAAACCCAACACTATTTTTCGATTTCTAGGCTAAACTGAGTGTGCACAAATTACTACAAAATATGCACAAAATCCTGGAGTGGTTTTTACTCCGATAGCTTGATATGGTTGGGCCAGGCTGATTTTGACCCAACCTCCTTTTTCTTATTTTTGGATTATTTTTCGATTTCTGGGCCAAACCGAGCGTGCACAAAAAATATGGGATAGTGTGCACAAATTAGCACAAAATATGTACAAAATCCTAGAGTGATTTTTATTTCGATAGCTTAATGTGGTTGGGCCAGCGTGAGGTTGGCCCAACTACATTGTTTTTTGTTTTCTGGGCTAAGCCGAGCGTGCACAAAATATGGGATAGTGTGCACAAATTAGCACAAAATCCTGGAGTGTTTTTTATTCCGATAGCTTGATGTGGTTGGGCCAGCGTGCTTAATTTCACAGAATAGATAATTTTATAAATTGACGTCTTTTCAAGCTTAAGTGTTAAATTATCTGGGAGATCAATCATATTCACGCTGTATTGAAACGTATTATCTTGTTCTCTTATGAAATCAAAAGGAAATGAAAGAAATTATATTTAATAGATAGAGTGAGCTTAACACAGTGACCGAGCTTTTTTTACTGTCGGGCTATCATAACGTGCATTATTTAGTGGTTATTTTCTTACTTTTACCAATGTCTACCTAAGGTAACATTTTATAAATGTCATCCAAGAGCGATTATCTGCAAGATTTCTTTCACAACTTCTCCCAGCTCAATTTATTGATATTGGGAAATTTTCGTCATCTACAGTTTACTTTTCATTCGTGTGTTTTCATTCGTTGAAAAAGGTAAGATGCTTTTCTTTTTTTAAAATACAAGTAGATTTGTTAATACAGTTCCATAATTTCTGATGCATATGTTGGAATATGTTTAGATTACATGGTATTTTACACTGTTAAAAATTTGGGAAAACGTTCCTTGATAAATGCTGTAATGTTTAAGAGACATGTCAGTATTTGCAGTTATCGACAGTAATCCCGAAAAGCACCAAGTAATTACATTAATTTCATTCGAAGGTCATAGTTTTTAGTTCTAGTGGGATTTGTGCACATGCGTATTATTCTTAGGCCTATCGTAGCAACATGTCTAGTGCTTATCAAGTGTATGTTGCCGCCATGTTAATCGCTTGCTTTTATACAAAAGGAACATATTCTCAACGAATGGGGATTCCGATTCTTAATTGAGAAATAGAAAAGTGATTAAAAAAATTACCTAAGTCGTGGGAATAACTTTGTGTTTTCAGGGTTCGGGAATTTTATTTCTGATCCTCTACGGTATACTGTTTGGATCTACTGTATGTTGTGTTCGGCAAGTTAGTCCAGTTGGTAAGACTGTAGACTATTAACAGGGTAACCCGTGTTTAAATCTCGCTTCAGGTTCTTTTTGCTCCCAATATACGTGAAAATTGAATGATGCTTGGTTTCTATTAGAGAAATTATGGAAATGTCCAGACAGTTAAGGTTGCCTAGTTTCTCCAAGAATGTTTCGGGGATTTTTTCACAATGTGGATTGTGTTTCTAATTATGTTATCAAGTGCCAGATGACCAAAACATTTTTCATTTCGAATTAGCATAACTCCTGAATCAAAGAGATCTACATACATAAATCTTACGATCAAGTTATATAACAGAAAGGAAGTACAAATCGGAAGTACATTATAAGTTACAGTCTCTTGAATCACTTGGAAATATCACAAATTGGACTAAACCTGTCTTCACATAGAAGCCATGTGATGATAGCAAAACATATGTTCCGTGTTTTTCTTGTGCACACCATGTTTTAAATTGCTTCTATTGCACTACCGCGAAACTAATATTGACGTGAGGACTAATTTACACCTTAATATAACATATTTATATTATGACGTGAGTTCATATTATGACATGAATTCTGCAAGTAAATTGAAAACATATTTCATGTAGAGATAGGAAGCATGTGAAAACAAAAACTAATATCACAGGCACATAACGATACTCTTCATTGATAAGCAACAGACCCACACCCACACACATACTCCATATCCAGCATATATGACCAAGTTGCTAAAATTCGTGGACTTCGGCCGGCATTGAAGAGGTCCCCGGGTTTGAGTTCTGCTGCCGGCCATCCTGGCTGAGGTGTTCCAAAGATTTTCTCAGTTCCACCAAGAAAATGTAGCTGATTTTTCCTTAACAGAGGAAAGTCATCTTTCTGGCCGCCCTGGCAGTCATCTTTCTCATTTTAGGGAGTGTGATCGTTGAGGGGCTTCATCCTGAAACGTGACGGGCTTAGGCCAAAGTTGCTGACTCATTCCATATAAAGGAAATTTAAAAAACAATGTAACTTTGTTTACTAGAATGCTGTAATGCGCTCAGAAAACGAAATGCTTAAACTTCTACATTCAGTGTCATTTTAGATTTTCTTATATTTTTCCAATATGAATACAGGTAAACAAAAAAAGTACGGATTCATTGTGATTCATAGTGATTGCTTATATACATGTGAAAGAAAACATGAATTATAAATCTATAGAAATACCATTCGATTCAGCATGTCAAGATGTTTCAGAGAAACTCCCTCCGGGTGAGGCCTCATCCAGTAGTGGATTGAAAATGGCTGTGAATTATTATATTATATCTTTTACTTAAAAACAATTAATTGATAGTAAATTCTTGAAAGTTTATTATTTGAAGATGCCGGCTATTTGTCAGATTTGGTGTCCCGGACTGAGGTGCGGTAGTTTGAACACCCTAGCTAAGGTTCAAGATGTAAAACAAAAAGAAATTATTAAAATAATATTTTTTGTTTCATAGGAATAACACGAAGTGCCGTTTGATTTTGATTCTTATGCGATTAAAAAATAAAAATAACAAATAATAAAAAAAATACTCTTTATGCTTCACACCCTGCTACATCCTCACGTTTGAATTTGGATCCCAGTCTCACTTGACCTCATAGTATAATTTGTCCGTCACCCTCACCAATTATTTCGTTTTCGCTTT
>JAGDQP010013400.1:11591-24300 GCA_022664845.1 Lepisma saccharinum
TCTCTCTCTCTCTCTCTCTCTCTCTCTCTCTCTCTCTCTCTCTCTCTATTTAGTTTCGAGAAACAGAAACCGTTTAGCTGGATTTGGTTTCAGTTTCCGTTGTAATTTGCTTTCAGTTTCTTTCACAATTTTCGATTTCCGTTTCTGCAATCTTTTGGTTTCGAGAAACAAAAACCAACATAATTAGTTTTTTTTTAAATTTTATTTTTAGCTGCATTTGATTTCAGTTTCATTTCCAGAATTTGGTTTCGGTTTCAGTTGTAATTTGGTTTCGTTTCCCCCCCCCCCCTCCCCACAACTTTTGGTTTCTGTTTCTAGAATAGTGTTTAGTTTCTCATTCGGTTTCGGGACACAGAAACTAAAATAGTTTTGTTTCTTTTAGCTGAAGTTGGTTTCGGATTCTTTTCCAGAATTTGGTTTCGGTTTCAGTTGTCATTTGGTTTCGGATTCTTTCACAGTTTTTGGTTTCGGTTTGTGGATAATTTTTTTTTATTTGTTTGGTTTCGAGAAACAGAAACAGAATTAATTCGGTTTCTCTTACCTGAATTTGGTTTCGTTTATCATCCCTTGTTGAAAGATCTTTAGTTTTTAGAATATGTTAGTATATCGAAATTAGATATGTTAATTGCAAGTGTTATTACTAATTAGTATGTATACTTCAAAGTCTGTTTGGGGATTTTCAGTTTGGGGGGTAAAGTCAAAATTGGGAGGGTGTAAGTGGAGTTTTTCACGGTTTCTATTGATTTTTCACCGCAAAACTTTTAAAGTTGGGGTGTTCTCAAAAATTTGAGGGTGACACCCTTAGAGGGGGTCTGGTGGAATTACTGGTATTAAAGGCCGTGCAAAACAAACCATTTTCGATTGGCAGCTTGATGTGTTGGTCAGGCGATCCGTGTTCGATTTCAGTCAAATTTATTTTCTTAGCATTTCAAAAAAGTGACTTTACTTTTTTCTTTGTACTTATAAAGAATTGTTCCCTTTTTATTGCTTTTATTTTTTTTAACATTTTACAAGTAACATTAGGTTAGGTTAGAAAAGTCAGGTTAGATCTGTTTTTATATATACGCATCTTGAAAATTTACAGGTTTTTTTTTCGCCCTTCTTTTTGTAAGACCAATTGAACAGCAAAAAGCATCGAATCATTCCATGCAGTTATTTAATGTTGAAGATCAAATACTTTTGTTTCTTGCGAACTACCCCGTGCTCAAATTTCTTGATAACTTGAATTTTATTCATTCCCCTTCCCTATTCCACCCCGTGTTAATTTAGATGTATAAGTCGTATGTTGTGAAGTAAAAATCTCGGTAATTCGAACTTTTTTCTTTTCTGGACGTGTCTTTCAACGTTTATAACTCACAACTTTTTCTACAAATCGAAGTTAATATAAATACTCGTCGTGTTATAATATAAATAATAAAGCAAAGTCGAAGTTTTATTCTGGTAAATCTTTGTGAGTGGGATGTTTCAGAAGCTGAACCATCTGATCCAAGTCCCTCACTGGTGACAATCGAATGACGAATTTTTCTGTGACTTTCGCAGACCAAAGGTTAGAACAGGCGTGACGCGTAAATGCTGTCCGAGTGTCTGTTGCGTCGTGATCAGCATACAGTTAAGTAAAACTACTTTGTACGGTCCAGTTTAGTAATTTTTAGACTTTGCACGTCTTGATTACGTAATTACAATGCTTATTAAAATCCACAAACATCCATACTCTAGATGGGTTTCGAACCTGAGACCTTGGAGATGCTGGGTTAACGCCTCAAACCACACGACTACCTTGGTCTGCAAGCAGTTAATTATTTCATATGATGATGAATTGAAAATGCAGGATCCTTACTATAGAAGAGAAGCATTATTCAGTTCTGACCCTCTGTATCTCGAAGTTTCCGTATTATGCTTCTCCATAACTTGAACCACGTTAAGTCGAAATATTCGATAAGTCGAATTTTGTCTTTTCCTCTTCAAATTCGATATATCGAGGCACAATTATATAGCATATTACAATATGAGGTGGAGACACAGCAAGATCCACTATATAACTCTACTTGGGGACGTCACGTGTTCAGTACATATCCAGATTTTACAATGCCATTCAAACTGTGAACTCGGAAATAACTTTGATGTTTTTTTTTCAGACTCCCTTGGTTCATGTCTTTGCTGTATTGTTTCGTAGTTCCTTTAAACAAAATGCTTTACTAGTCTTGTTCAAGCATATACGGTGATTACGGAGAAGGAAGTTAAAAGATTATCCTGTGCATGTTTATTCGGCATGTAAATATTCTGAACTAGAAGTAGAACTTATACCTTCCACTAAATAATTCCAGTTGCAAATATTTTGTTGTATGTGTGTGTGTGTACATTGTGATTTCAAAAAAAAACGAAACAAAGGGATGTTTGGTGAAAAACCTCCAGAAAATTTCTTCATGGTTTTCAGTGATCAAAGAAAGTGAACAACGTATTTCACCAGAAACTTCACAAGATGAAAAATCTGAAAGTGTTTATGGATTCGAGGTGTCTGAAAATATGGAATTTGAACCCGTGGAAAGTGAGCATAGTGTTTCTTGCCCTTCGGATAACAAATTTACCGAAATTAGCCGTAGTTCTCCCTTCGCCTCCAGCAACATAATTGTGACATCTATCAAATCAGAGGGACGTGACGAAGCAATTTTCTTACGAAAACAAAATGGAATCCTACGAGTTTGTAGTTCAAGTGGTAGTACAACATAAAGTTTTAGAAACGACGACCATCGTATTAAAAATAAAAATGCAGTCACCAAATGAAGATGTACGAGCTATAACAAAATTACTGGGCACTTATTTCACTTAAAGAATTAAGGAATTCTTTTGACAAAGTGAATAAAGAGTCTGAAGAAATGGCACAAATGTGGGGGATCTGATGTCGTTTCACAAGTAAACGCCCAAGTAGAACAAAAAAGTTTTTTGACGAATCATGTGAGGATGAAAGACTAAGTAATCCCGAACAGTATTTGAAAGTTAATATTTTCTATTGTTATTTGGATACTGTATTAAGTCATTTACAGACCAGGTTTGAAAGCATGATGAACATCACTAAGAAATTTGAGTGTCTACAACCCAGTGTTCTCGTGGACA
The DNA here is from genome assembly GCA_022664845.1 of Lepisma saccharinum. Lineage (NCBI taxonomy): Eukaryota > Metazoa > Arthropoda > Insecta > Zygentoma > Lepismatidae > Lepisma > Lepisma saccharinum. Next base: position 14,703 of record JAGDQP010013400.1, read on the forward strand.
GTAGTGACAAAATACTCCATTTAATGGCAGAAAGACTTGTAGTGAGCTATCCGAATGATATTTCTTCAGAATTCCCTCATCAGTTACTCATGACCCGGTGTACTTAGAAGTGATATCAAACATTTAAAAGTGCGAACAGTGAAAAACTTTGCGGAATTGGTCCTTATTAAAATCACATAGTTATTTCCAGTATCTCTGATGTCTCTGTGGCGTTGAATTTGTTTTTAACTCTTCCTGCGACAGTGGCTTCAGCAGAACGGTCCTTCTCAAAATTAAAATTAATTAGAAACCATGTGCGCAGTTTGATGATGCAGGAGAGTTTGTTATCTTTTAGTATGATAAGAAGCGAAATGGAAAGAGCATTTGTGGACACAATAACTGCCGTAATTTTGTTGAAATCTCTCCCAAACTTAGGGGGTTGAAAACTTCACAAAAATCGCTGTAACTATTTTGTTATGACAAATAGTTTTCCTCTGATCTGTCTCAAATTTTGGTGGAAATAATTAGATAGTCCTAGAATATTATTTTGCGAATTTGATGCAAATCTGTTAAATAGGAGCGGAGAAATAGCCCGGACAACAGAGTAATAGACCTTAAAAATACAAAACATTTTAAAGAACTTGTATATTTTTTCCGATCAATTTGAAAATACGTGGGGCGAAAATAGGTTTCATTAGAAGGCTACCCACTAAATTTGGTGTAAATCTGTAGATTAGGGCCTGAGGAAGAGCTAAATAACGGCCGAAAATCCCTTGAAAAAAATTCCCAAAGTAAGTAATTATCCTTTCCATTCGGTAACCACGTTCTCCCTAGTTGTCAAACGAGTTGCATAACACGTTACCCTCAAATCAATAACATCTTTCCTCCTTGTCCAAGTTTCGTTATCTACTGTACCTCCGCCTGTAGGTAGATAGATAAAATGAATTGTATGGGCGGTAACAGCACTCCGCCTGTAGTCTTGGCAGAAAGGGATTTTTAGTATTGTCGCCATAACAGTTGGCTTTACAACCAAGGCCCCTTCTCTTTACTTTGCGGGGGGGAGGGGGGCGCAAAAGTTTGCTACGCTTTTGTCAACTGATGTCCGGAAGCGCTTATATTCATCATAGCTAGTTGTTATTCCAAAATGGCTCAGTTCTGCAATAATTGATTTCTTTTGTACAAAATTGGAAAAGGCAATTTAAAGTTGAACAGAAGCATTCTTCAAACAGCTTGCAATCATGCTTCCAATGGAAACTGCTGCTAGCTCTGGTATTTTAAGTTCTTTCATAAGAGCCAGAAGTGTTTTACTGCATTCACTTTTTAGGGTGATTCTGACGTTGTATTTCGATTTGTCAGCTTTAACTGTTTCTTTACGTATTTCTGCTGCAAGTGACCGTACATGGTTTGATGTAGATTCCTCCATATCAGTGCTAAGTACTTTCATAGTGCAGTTTTTTTCTGAATAGGATAAGTTCTGCAATTCCAGAAGACGATAAAACTAAAATTGCAGCACCAAAGTGATCTTGTAGTCGTTGTATGAAAGTACGTACTGCGATTTTGTATTTCTCCACCCAGAGATTTATACATATTCAAGAGTTCCACACTATTCCACGTTTCGTTGTTCTTATTCACCATTTCTGTTGTAATCTGCAAGAATGCCGAATCATGTGGTTCTGTTTCAACAGTCTTCATACTACTTTGTGCTGAATGTATATTACGGGAACTCATGAACCGTTTATAGCAATTTCTATGATATCTAGCATCTGCTGCATGCAGATCATTAATGGCTCCCAGTATCCTTACTTGGACTTCCTTAGCCCATTCATCCTTACGTTCATTACATATCTTTAAAATTCGATCTTTTATTGCTTTCCCTTTAATCTCAACTGTTCTTACTAAAGAATAAGGGTCACAGCGATTCAGATGTTTCGAGTCATGGTCATTACATTCTTCGCCACAGAAGAAGCAGTGGGTTTGAAAATCAAATGTTGAAGTTTCTGAGCGAAGATGTCGTTTTGGTAGTTTTCCCAAAGTACCCTCATCTACAGACTTACGCCTCTTTAAAGATCGTTCTATATGTGTTTTTTAAGTGTAGGTGGAGACACATGAGCGATGACAATGCAGAAATATATTAGGATTCTCAATTAAATGATGTTCTAATGTAAGAAAACTCAACATCACCTCTCTGCTTACTAGCCAATATTATTGGTTGAATTCAATAAGTCCCGACTGGTACAGTCTTCTCACTTCTACCACATTTAAAGAAGTATTCATGTTCTCTGCTAGGCTCCATTATGATACAACCTGATTCGTCATCTTATAACATATTCACCTGAAACGATAAAAAATAAAGATACCTATTAATATTATTGCCATAACATCATGTATTATCAATATACTTATTATTCGCTATTGATTTATGTATTCATAACTTCGCTTTTATTGTTTCTTAATACTATTTTCGAATATCTCGACCAAAAAAAAACAGAAAATGACATCTTGTTTATGGAAATCGCTTTATATTTACAATATGCCTATCTATTCCGCCATTTTGGACGCCATCTTGAATATTTTAATTTGCCCAACATTTTTTTTTTTTAAATCTATATGTTATAAACTATCAAAATCAGTCATAAAACCTTTGCCATACCACAAAAAAGGTTACCCTTATTTTTGCCATTTGGCACCCGGACTACAAACCATCTACACTAATTCAGAAAGTCACCCTTTTTTCATTTCGAATTTTCAGTCATTTAGCATTATTCAAAATAATTGAAAATTACTCAGCCACTAAAGACGATGCCTGATTCAATATAAGTATTAAATGAACATTATATACGGGTCAACCAAGTATCTTATTACCCCAACCTTCTCTACGGTACATTTAGCTCAATGATAACGTATTCATTTGTATGAGGGGGAACAACACTCTTATTTAGCACAATTCGAGTAAGATTGCGGTGTATACTTCTTGCAGATAAGTAACATCTATACCGCAAATTGCCTATACCGTAATTTTGAGATAAAGACAAAAGCTTTATTTAGAGACATATGTAGATAGTTTTTGGTGCTGATTGAACACGGTGATAATTGGTGTTCTGTACGCGAGTAGGGCCTTGATCTCTGGGCAGAGTGAACCGATGACACTTTGTCATTGTCTTCCATTAAGTGAGAATTACGTTCTAAGTACAGGATATACCATATAAAGCGGACTCCAGAGAACTACGTTCAATGTATCACCAACGAGAAGCGAAACTGTAATTCCTCTGTTTACAAGGAGATGAAAGAGTCGCTCATCCAGCGGGACACCTGAGCAGGTACTTTAGCTTAAGTCCGTCACATGTCTGTGTGATGACGTTCCTCGGTCGCCATTCCTTCTTGACAGAGAATTGAGGATGTAGATATTAGGGCCTTCATCCCGGCATTTATGTGGAAAAACTGAGAGAATGTTTGTTGAGGATGGTCGGCAACCCACGTGCCTTTCAGTGTCGATCTGAAATCACCGACGTTCCGATGTGATCACATGTCCTGGGTAACTAAAATTTCTAAATTTAATGTCTGCTTTTAGTATTTCCTGTTCCTTTTTCTTTTATTTTCGACAATCGAAAAGTATTCACTTGATAATATCTATTTTTGGATAGTGGTTTCACTCCCAGATTTAAAAAACGGACCGGTAAGTTAGAAACAAATTATCCTCTAATCCATGTCACTCTGAGTTTGATCTTTGGAGCGACTGTGAGTACAATATTTGTTATGAACCATGAGTGCTTAAAAAAATGAATTTCAAGTTTAACGTATGAATTAGAAGGTTAAATTAAATATGTTTTTTTCGGATAATTCAGAACCTCGTTTGGGCTCTCTAATCGCGTTCTCAAGTCAAATATGGCGTATTTAGTGTAAAGGTATTAAAAAATAGGAAAACCCAAGCGAACAAACAAGTTTAGAAACTTTACTTGTACACTCATAACAAATAAAATTACAGGAAAAATCAAAATTGTAGTTTAAAATAACGTAGAAATGTTTCAAGCGTGTGTATGACATACAAAACGTTAATAAAGGCACAAATAAAAATTGTGAAAATGGGAATTTTATGTAAATCAATGAACAGAGAGTTATGAAAATATTGATGTCGTGCTTTAGATAAGTATTATGTTAGAATAATCGCACAGCAAAGACGCAATTCGAAGCAGAGCAAAGCGAACCGTGATTCACAATATTTAAATTTAAGTATCAAAAGAGATATAACTATCAAGTTCATTATTTGAAATATCCATCGATACCCATGCCTTGGAAGTATCGCTGGTATCGAGAACCAAGCTCTATTTTAAATAGCAGCGTGCGATAGACTGATCAGAGTGAAATAGCTCGAAACATACACAAACATGGGTTTGATGGCACGACATCACTTTGCTGTGCTTCATCTTGTTTGGACGTGTTGCAACCCTTGCAGTGGAGAGCGCGATATTCGGGCCACGGCACGACTATCCTCACTAAGGTGTTCCAAGGCTTTCTTTGTTTTAATCAGCCGAACGGCGAGATGGTAGCCGTGGACCTTGACCGCTATTTTGTCCATTTCTTTCTTCGGAAGAGAGCTCAGAGAGAGGCTATCATATGCAGGCCCGTAGTCAGGATTACTTCATTGGAGGGGGTGGGGGTGGAGCACAGCTTTCTGATATGGGCCTACTAAAAATCATTTCTATTATATAATTACTGATTTTATATATATATATATATATATATATATATAATAAATCACAGCCATATTCAATCCACTAGTGGATGAGGCCTCTCCCCGAAGGGAGGATAGTTAGATAAATATCATGTATATAAAGATATGAAGACCTGAAAAAGCACAGTTTCAGAACGAGATGCACACATGCTTACAACATTTGAGAACTTTTGTTTTGTACACTATATATGAGTGTAAAATATGAGTAACAAGAATTTAGTTTGTCATTTGCACACTTCTAGATTAAGAGTTACTAGTTTGCATAATTCCATTCTTTAAAATGAGTAAACGAATTTCTCACAAAAAGTTATATATTTGCATAATGAAGTACATATTTTATTTCAGATTAAAGAATTAAAAATACACATATTTATCTAATACGCTGCTACGAAAAATCATCAAACATTTCTCTTTGAGACTCTACAGCACAAGAAGTAATTGAAACGCCATGGTCATTAATTGGTCTCTATGTATCTTTGTTTTAGAAAATAATTAAAAGGTTCTTATATTAAATTTTATTTAACTTCCCACAAATCTTCTACAGTTGTAACCGTCGAGAGCATCTTCGAATCTTTTCGACAAAGAGCTCCATATCTGAAGTTCACGAATATTATTTTTCGAATGTTAATAGAACAAGGTTGGTTTTTTGATCGTGAAGCATTGATTCTCTTTGTGGCGTAAGAACCCTTTTAAGGCAAGAAAATGTGTTTTTCACGTGTTGCCGTTGAAACCCCAATTGTTATAGTTCCTCCATATAATATATCTATATGTCTATATAGGTGAAATAACTTTTATACGGATACATGTAAGATGTTTAAAATATTACTTTCACTCTTGTTGGATAAAAGATTTACTTAAACAACTTCAGCTTCCAATTTGAAAGTTTGTTTATTACATCGCAGAAGATCCAATAGTGGCAATATCTCGGAACTGTTAAAAAATGTTTCCGACTGTGGCAACTAATAATCGAGGACTTTCAAATACTGTTCATTATACCCTGCAATGTTCATTATACCTCTTCAGTTTCTGATATTGTATGATCGAATGCATCATTAAATATTTGCTTCACGAGAATTGTTTCATCTTCAGTCATATTCAGAATAGGGGTCCCAACTTTCCCAGTTTGGGTGGGATTAACCAGGAATTCTACGTCTTGTCCTGGATGAATTGTTTTTTGTTCACCCGGACGGTTAAAATCCCGGAATTCAATCTTCAGTTTCTTAAATAATGAATGTTTGGTACATTGGTTAAAATAATGCAAGTGTGCAACTATCGCAATCGCGATGTTTGGCCGAGATTGCCCAAACAAAACAAGTTTAATTCTGTACATAGTACAAGTGCCTTCCCCACCTTTAGTAATACTTACAACATGGCTAACAAGTAAAGGACCATATGATTGTCGCGCAAATCCGATGCAAACATACGGCATCTGATTGAGCATGAAAAGATATGGAGATCACCAAAATTTAAGCTGCTAAGGACCATAGGGAGCGCATCTAGAGAAGAGGAAACATTAGAGAAAGGCAGGAATAATGTCGAAACTGAATATCTTGCAAAGAGGGAAAGAAAGCCAACCGTAAGAAGGACATCAAGGGCTAGGAAAGACCATAAACAGGGTTGCCATCTGGAACGCAGTGTTGCCAGAAAGTTGAGATAGCGGATATAGCACAATAGTAATTCAAGCACAAGAAAAAGAAACAAGTAACACAAAAGACAATAGGGAAGACTGTGGACACATGCGTGAAAGGGTGAACGATAGTAGTGCGTGAATATCGGATGCACGTTAATACAAATAGAGAAAGAAAATCGAGAGCAATACTCACCCGTTGTAGTTTAGTTGCAGTTGACGTGAAGGTCACGAATCAATTCGTGGTCAACACACAAACATTTCTCGGAGTGAGCACAACGGATGAAAACAAGCTGGTCACACGCGTCCCTGCAGCATTTCTCTGTAAATCCTTTCGAAGCAATATTCGCAAGATGTTTGGAATTTCCCGAGATGTTCAATGGAATAGCCACATTTGAAGAACGCAAAGCGGATTATAATTTAGAATCGCATTGCGGAAACTGAACAAAGGACTGTAAGCAGAGAAATGACTCGCGTTGCCACATTTTAATGCTGGATGAGAACACCAGTGTATCTGTGATGAACTTCACCATGTTTTTGAATGGACGAAAGAACACATCAACAGGTCGTTAAAGGTCTGTACATTTCGCAGGAATCAGCTTCTTGTAAAACTCAACACCAGCAGGAACTGTTGTGTTTTAAAGATCATCTTCCTTGTTTGTAGCCCAGGAGTCGACCAAAAGCAAAATACGATCCTTGCCCTGCAGATCGGGCCACAAAACTGCTCCAGGAAGATTTGTAAATCGCGTTTGATCATATTCGCTGATCTACTTGCATATGCTTTCACATCAAGGAATTCAGCGGCCATGCTCGCTGGAAAGTGAGCACTTTTGCTCTACAACAAGAACATACATGTGTGGAAGCAGTGTGCCATCCATTCCAATCACCGGCATGATCATATATGAATGCGACGTTGCGGCGATTGACCCATGGCACCAAAAATTGGGTTGCTGCCCTGCATGGCGAAAGTTCTGCCAAAATGGAACTGTTTATCAAATTTCGACTGATCTGCATTAAGGACCTGCTCTGGAGTCAACTCTTGCGCTGCAATGAAAGACTTGATCTCATGAACAAAGTCTACGGCGGTTGTTTGACCAGTAGCGGCATCAACGTCGACTCGCGTACTAACTTTATGTGTAATCTTAAGCGAAAGTATTTTGTGTTTGTTTGAAGCACGTGACCCATGATCTGGACGCTGTGAATGATAAGGTGTTGTGTGGATCAATTTCTTTCTTAATATTCATGGCCCAGATGCGTATTGTGCGGTCGTGAATAATTGCATTGCGTTGTTTCATTGCGATGAAATGCTCACGCACAGCATTATTAAGGTGTTTTTGTAAGGAATGCCGGCGTCTACAAGGCGTTGTAGGTGTATTTTCAAATTTTTACAAGACTGTCTTATTTTTTATTTTTCGTTTTTGTCCCATAACGTAAGTGATTTTCAGACGCGGTGACATGTCAATCGCTAATCCAGGAGGACACGTCTGGCGAGACTCCGACCTTCTGGGTTGTTTGGTCCAGATCTTGTATGCATCGGCCAAGTAATTGTCCGGGAATTTTGTGAACGGTTTCCTTTATGGTGATGGAGCATAGAATGACGAACTACTGCTTTCGTGGTGCTCAACGACTAGTGGACGTCATTCTGGCAGCAACGTTGTTTCTCGTGCTAACGCTGTATTATGACCGAAATTACTTTCAATATCCTCATCATCTGTGCCATCATCGTCTATCATTAGTGTGTTAAACTCATCCACAACAACTTCTTCGCTACGCAGCTGCGTTTTAATCTGTTCTACAACGAGACATTGCTCCCGCGTTGTGGTCTCCTGCGAGATACCGAACAGATCCGCAAACAACCTAACAGTCACAGCGTGTCGCATTCTGTACACATATGATGCACCTAGTAAATCGGACTCTCGTCCCCTACACAATACACAAAACCACTGCAATATCTCACCCTCACTTCTCGCAATATCCGTGCTCTACCTACATCCAAACCCCTCCCTTCTCCTATTTCAAGTATGAAATATATACGGTCAATTGACCTGTTGTGTCGTATGTTTGCTAATATATCATTTACACAACTACCCGCAACTTGTTTACATAGCAGCCTCCACAGTACCACCGCACTCTGTGTCCAATGATACTACCTGGCCTTTGTGGCGGAATGCTCACACACAGAAACACCAGTATTCGCTCGCACTTACTCCTACCACCCAAGCACTGCTTTCGTCTCGCGCCTTTACGTTCCACACTCTCTGTGCACTTTCTACGTGTGCACGCCCTCTCTAGTCGCGTTGCCAGTGGCCCATAGCATGGCACTACACCGCACCTCTAGTAATTTGTACTACCACGTCACCTGGTCTTGTTTATATTGCAGCGGGAACTACGGGGATCTTCTTCCAGGCTTTTTTGTTCCCGGAAAGAACGCAGTGTGGGGTTTGGGTCTCAAACTCCGGGCCCACATCGGCCCTTAAGGTGAGGCTAGGACAGAGGAAGGAAGCGGTTCTGGGCCGAGCGACAGTACTATCCCGGCGTACGCCTGGTGTGACTGCGGCAAATCAGGGACAACTCTTCTCTTCCCTCACGTGCTTTATTCATGCACGACTATCGTTCACCCTTTTCACGCATGTGTCTACGGTCTTCCCTATTGTCTCTTGAATTACTTTTTCCTTTTTTCTTGTGCCTGAATTGTTATCTTGTGCTATATCCTATATCTCAACTTTCTGCAGAGCTGGCAACACTGCGTTCCAAATGGCAACCCTGTTTATTGTCTTTCCTAGTCCTTGATGTCCTTATGGTTAGTATATTCCATTGGTTGGTTTCTTTTCCTTTTTGGAAGATATTCACTTTCACCGTCATTCCTACCTTTCTCTAATTTTGCCGCCAATCAATGTATCTCTTCCCTAGTTCCGCTCCCTATGGTTCTTAACAGCTTAAATATTCGTGATCTCCATATCTATTCATGCTCAATCAGATGCCGTATGTTTGGATCGGACTTGCGCGATAACTGTATGGTCCTTTACTTGTTAATTGTACCGTGATTAGCATCGGGTTTCCCGAAGTTGATTGTTGCAGGTAGCAAAATGAGAGGAAGACTGTAGAGTGACTGCAAGCTAAAAAAAAATCTCTTTCGGTAGGCCTACAGGCTAAGGTATATCTCGAAGTTTTTTTTTATTTTCAAAAATTCAAATTTCGCCTTATATGAGCGCTATCGAGAAGCTATTTATTGTTTTTTTTTATTATTCATCAAGAGCTGTTCA
>JAGDQP010013400.1:24700-47886 GCA_022664845.1 Lepisma saccharinum
CATAATAAATAATAAATCACAGCCATATTCAATCCACTAGTGGATGAGGCCTCTCCCCGAACGGAAGAGTTGGTCTACTACTCCCACGCTGACCAGACGGGTTGGGAGAGGAGAGCCGAAGCTCTCACTGTGATCGCCACTGTATTTATTCACAGTAGCTCCCCAATTGTCCTCACGATGCTGGGTCAACACCGAAATTTTTGAGCCCCACCGGGAATCGAACCCGGGACCGCTCGCACTGAAGTCGAGCGCGCTACCGACTAGGCTACGCAGGAGCTCATATATCTATATATATATATAATACACAGCCATTTTCAATCCACTACTGGATGAGGCCTCTCCCGGAGGGAGGAGGCTACTGCTGCCCCGCTGACCAGACGTGTTGGGAGAGGAGAGCCGAAGCTCTCAACTTTGATCGCTACCTCTTTATTCAGGTAGCTCCCCAATTGGCCTCACGACGCTGGGTGGACGCCGCACAGGCAACACCATCTGGAGTACTGCAACGGTCACCCGTCCAAGCACTAACCAGACCCAGAGAGCTGCTTCACTTCGGTGATCTTACGGGAACCGGTAGACCAGCTCGGCTAGGGCGTTGCCCTATATATATATATATACTTGCTTTGTTTAGCTGGGAGCGCTGGCCCCAGACCCCCGTAGGGGGTTCGCCCCCAACTTAAGTGATTTTGATCTTAACCTGCGCCTCCTTTATCTTAACCAAAATCTCCCTGCAGCACTACACCATCATGGTGTCCATCTGCACCCTCCCACGGGAGGCTGCGCCCCCAAAGGGGAGGTTTGCCCCATTTATTGTAACCTACTCATGGTGATACACGTTCAAAGAAAATTTCGTTTCTCTACCTTCAATGATTTGGAAATTGGTCTTTTGGGGCGGCCATTTTGGATCCAAGTTGACGACTTTTTGAAAGTTTTTTATAATGTCGTGACCCACTTGCACCTTCAAGGAAAATTTCATTTATCCAGCTCAAACGATGTGCAAAATGGGATTTTGGGCGGCCATTTTGGATCTAAGATGGCGACTATTCCCAAATGTTGTAATATTTCTCTAAACTACTCGTCATAATGCACCTTTATGCCAAATTTTGTTTCTCTGGTTCAAATGGTTTGGAAAATGTTATTTTAAACCCGCCATTGTGGATCCAAGATGGCGTCCTTGAATTCATTATGTATCATTTTCGTAATCAAACAGTGATGTTTTACCTTTATGCCAAATTTGATTTGAATAGCCCCAGCGGTTTAGGCTGTGTATTCTATACAACAATGGGTTCGGCGGCCATCTTGGATCCAAGATGGCGACCAATTTTGCTCATTAACGAACTTAACCGAGCTATTAAGCCTAGAAACAACATATAAAAATTTGGTTCAAATATCTTCACAATTATGGAGGCTAGCGTGTTAATATATAAATATATGTATATATATCATCATACTTAGCCGTTTTCTATCCACTGCTGGTTGAAGGCCTCCCCCTTTTCTTTCCACATATCTCGGTCTGCTGCTATCCTCATCCATGTAGCTCCTGAAAAACGCTTGATTTCATCTACCCATCTTGCATTCGGACGTCGTCTCGGTCGCTTCTTTTCTCTAGGTGTGTTGAGCGACCGTTTCTCAGTGATAGGAACGGAACTCACTTCGTGTCGATTGTCTCACATATTCTTGAGGGATAGCATCTTTTGGTGGCCGTTTCTGTTCGTTAGGAACGGAGCCTGAAGAGTGTGGTCTCTCTACCTTAGTTCCATCACTTCACCGTGCTTCCCAGTGTCGAGCTTGACGGCTGCATTATCGAGACTAACACCGCAAAGACTGTTATATAAGATTATGAGACTTAGTGTTGCCATAATCATCGGTGTTATATAAGATTATGACTTAGTAGCGACATCTGTGAAGTGCCAAGTGAAGTACTCTTTTTGCGAACTAATTTTATTCAGAGACTGTGTGAGTTTTAGAACAGTATGTCCGATGGTGCGTCTAACCTTGATGGCATGATACAGGATCCGTCAGCCATAGGAATGGACGACGAGAAGATGAAAGTGAAGAGAGAGACAAAAGAAGAGGATGCAACATCGGTCCATCCTATGCAATGAGTGCACGGGAGAAAAGAGATTAAAGAAGAAGGTGAAGCCAGAAGGTCGCTAGCGCTTCTCACCATTGCTTACGAATGTCAGGGAAATGTACAGTTATCAAGAAGAGCGACGATTGGAAGATTTCAAAAACGATATCATGGAAATATACATCTACCGACCGGAGCGACGAATGGAAGATTTCTAAAACGTAATGAAATCGCTGAGGTTACAAGTGGAGGAAACTAAAAACAAAATGAGGTCACAAGTAGAAGAAACCTATAACGAAATGAAGTCACAAATGAAAGAAACTAGGATGGAACTGAAGCTGCTGGAGAAGGTACGCACGGATGTTGAGCAGGTGAAAGAAGAGTATCACTGTGTCCAAGGTAAAGGAGAAGAAGTGGAGGAAACTATAAAGACACGAATAGATGAGTTAACGCTACAAGTCGAAAACATAATAACACATTATGACGATAGTAACTTCCTCGCTATCAATCTGGATGAAATGGAGGAACCGAGGAAACACCTGTTCCTGCGTGAATCGGAAGTGGCAATGACAGATATGGTTGGTATAGAAAAGCCACCCATGTGATGAAATGTTCGGACGTTTTTGTTCCAAAAGAGGGGAAAATAAAGACAGGATGTAACCATGTTAGTCACTTGTAAGCCGACCTCAAGTGGAAAAGAAAGAAAAGATGCCCTTGACAAACACATTGATCAAGTATTGTTGGGAGGAAAGGAAATAGTTACAATCGTGTTTGTCAAATGTGGAAAGCGGATCATATCCTACATTCTAAGAAAGTCTTGAGGAGCATGAGCGCATAGCGAGGTGTTGTAAATGCATCCGTGAACACTGTTGCGACCGAAGAAGAGGTCGAGGCTCTCCCAAGCGATTCCGTGGAGGAAGTGGAGACCGGAATGAGTTCGGTTACAAGGAAATATCGAAATGGTTCAATGATGGGATCTACCTAAACGAATCGCAGAGGAGGAAGTGTGTGGATAAAAGAGCGAGTGACGAGGTATCAGAGCATTTTGGTAAAGAACGAAGCAAGCAAAAAAAGTGTTGTCTCACCAGGATTAAGGGTCGGAGCGGTTGGTGGGAAAATGCAAGGAAAAACAGACCCATGCTTGGACGATGTAAAGAATATGGGGCAGATTATGGATGTGAAAATTCTTACTGTAAATATCCGAAGGAGAGTGAATGAGTCTAAGCCACCTAAAAGGAAAGTGTCTGAAAGACGCCATCGTACAAATGAATACTCGGAAGTCTGAAGTAGATAGGGTTATTACAAGAGTCCCGGATAGTCTGCATGAAAACGACGATGAGTTTAATACCATCAGCATGTTTAAGAAAAAGCAGAATAAGAGTGTTGTAGCGGAGTGAGGTGTGAAAGCAATGAAGATGGAACCTGGAAGAAAATTCGCAGAGAACGAGCTGTGTTGTTTGACAAGATGCAAAGTAATCAATGTGAGAAGGACGATGCTATGATAGGAAAAATCATTCGAGTTGAGGATGCTAATCACGCGGATAACGTTTACTAGGAAGGACACAGGGAAGAGCAGCGTAATAAGAGCCAAGCAATGAGAGGCAACAAGGGCCTCTTAACGCCTACAAAGGGAAGATAAGGCGCGCGCCCAGATCCAAGAGGTTAGCCAAGACTCGACTTGTGAACGTATCTCCTATAGAAAAGAGAAAGTGTTACAATGAAAGAACAAGACAGCAACGAATATTCGATGATTACCCAGGGCAAATTAAGAGTTACGAGTGCGTTATGAGATGGAACGCAGCTGATGATTCGAAGATAGAGCAGCATTTGATTCCCGCTAACAAACTTGAATACTGGATTAACGTCGTATAATGGTTAGATATCAGAGGTAGGAAAGCTCTTTACCACCAGACATGTGCTAAACCAATATTCATGGCAAGCTAAGAGTACGTTGTACGAGTGGAGTGAAAAACGATAAGAAGATCAGAATGAATGTTTCAACGGTTGTTCTGACTCGAGATTTGCATCGCTGCGTTATTTCCTTTTTAATATCCTTGCGAGATCACATCCATAGTGCGTGAGGGCATAAGAGTTACCTTGCTTTCCCCCACGGTTTGCATGAAGAACAGGAAATATATTCTGGTGACGATTTAAATAGTGTACATATATTTTATCTTTCTATTTTTGTGTGTTGTTCGAATTTGTTGGAGTATTGTGAATATAGTGAATTAAAACAAAACTAATGCGAACGATTTGCCTGTCAATTCCAAGCTTATGACCATGAACGTTGGATATCAACGATAAATGCCCAGGGTTCGGAGCCACGATCGGGCGCCATGTGTAACAGTGCTGTGAAACTCACATTCTTACTTATTACTTATATGAGTGTTTGTGCCAACTAGCAATATTGTGACTGTAAAAGAGTGGATATAGCGCACATGTTTGTAACTTTCGGAAATTTAATTTAGTTCTTATTCCATCTTTTAAAAGAAAACTTTTTTGTATTATTAACAATAAATATGAATCTATGTGCGTTGACATAATTTTACTTTTAACTAATGTCTAGTTTGTTAATTAATTAATTTTGTAATACATCAGTCACTGCAATATACATAATGCTACATAATGACCCGACGGGACATGTAACCCACCGTCAGACCTAAGATCGCTTCAAGAAGTAGTTGTATTGCTTTTCACAGAATAAAGCAAACATTTGTTTTAACCACATGGCTTTTGTTCTTAAATCATTTCCTTTCAGCAACGAGGAATTCCCCAAGTGACCGCTTGTCTCGTCAGGAATGGAACTTGGAAAGTACAATATTTCTCCGTTGGGCATACCAATATCTTACCTTCCCTAGTTAGTTGAAGCCCACTGCAAACGACCATCTCTCTCTCCGAGGTTTGGAATTTGCAGGGCAGTGTTTCTACATCCTTGCCAACCTGTGGGTCGCGGGCGACCGTTTCTCTTTGTAGGAACGGAACCATTAGCTCATATACCACTCTTACACCAGTGGGAGGTCCGCGTTGTTGAGCGACCGTTTCTCAGTGATAGGAACAGAACTCACTTCGTGTCGATTGTCTCACACATCCTTGAGGGATAGCATCTTTGGGTGGCCGTTTCTCTTCGTTAGGAACGGAACCTGAAGAGTGTGGTCTCTCTACCTTAGTTCCATCACTTCACCGTGCTTCCCAGTGTCGAGCTTGCCCCCCTGCATTATCGAGACTAACACCGCAAAGGCTGTTATAAGGACCATTATGGAACAAATGGATTATGAAACTGCTCAACTGATATAGAAACAGAAACTTCTCCCCACCTCAAAGTGTTTCCACTCTAGAATAAGATGATGTGATAGAAGGAACAACATCTACTATAAAACAAGAGGATGAAGGAAGTGAAGAACAAATGAAGAGGGATAATCATGTCTCTAAGGTCTGCCACTATCATCAAATAGCTAACAATAATGATAAATCAGTCTCTGAACTCTATCTGTCTATGATAATTAAGCTTCCTAGTCTGTGTGCCAAAATTGCAGCAAAACGTTAGGCCTGATGAGCGAAAAAAAATATTATATTTGAATCGTGTATTTTCAAAAGGGTATCAGTCCAGGAGTACAAATTTAGGGGAATTGAGAAACTCGTTTTAAAATGGAAAATAATAAAGTAAGACAAATTTTATGACGGAGAGCATATTTTATGGATCAAAAGTGATTTTGAGCCATGAGATTTTATCGCTCTTGCAATATATCAATATGTTATTGGTCAGTAAAACTTGAGAACTCTTAAAAAATATTTTAAAAAGGTAAATAACCCAAATTTATTTCCTGTTATATGTCATCCATTCGTGTTTCTAAACTAACGTAATGTTAACTGTAGGCATTATCAATAAAATCTAATTATTTTTTCTTTCTAAAGTTTAAAACACTGATTTATCAATGAAACAAAAATCGTCATCTCACAGCAAGTTAAGTTATCGTCTTGGTTTTCATTACTCACAGGCCACTTTAAAATCTCATCATAATATTTTAGGCACGGTGCGAAATCCTGGGGTGGTGAAGGTATTTTCCCCCCACGAGCTACCTGCCTATTATTTCCATCCACTAAAATCTCCCCGGGAGCGTAAGATAATAAAAATGTTTTTTTAAAGTCATATTAAACACATGGTCTAACCAAAATTACCTGAAGATCATAAATCAATCTAGACATCCACAATCGAAGTTGTATCCAATAAATCTATGTCAATCGAAGTTGCCCAATCCCGCTATAGCCCCAAAACAAATATCTGGTTTCAAAACTAAAAAAAAAAAAAAAAAAACAGTTCACTACAAAACTTAGAGAAATTGATTTATTCATTTCATTTTAACACCAATACGTGAAGCTGTATACACTTGTGCTCTTTTAAAAATATATAATTCATTTAATTTCCGTATATTATTATTTGTGAACTAAAATTCTTATTTACCTTTGTCTTTAGGTTCAGTCGGCAGTTTCGGTGAATATTAAGGATCAGATTACAGGAACATAAATCATATCCTATTTCATTAATCATAACAAATCAATGGTTCAAAACGCTATATATATCCAGTGACGGAGCTCCAAACACATTTATGGCAAATTATAAACAGATTTTAGTATTATCTCAAGTTGTTATACTAACAGTTATTGCTGTGCGATACATAGCAGTAGAGAATGCACTTCAGAACAAACCAACAGCAATTACCCGTCAATATCAGGGTCATAATATCACACAACGATTAGGAACCATTACTGATCAATATAACTTTCATAATATAACACAAAGAGTGGGAACCATTGCAGATCAACATGGAGTTCATAATATAAGACAAAGATTGGGAACCACTACGGAACAATATCAAGTTTATAACATGACACAAGTATTGGCAACCATTATGGGTCAATATGAAGTTCATAAAACAACACAACGATCAAGTTATGTTAGTACTCACCGTTCAGTGCCTAAAATGGCTGAAGAATCAACTTGCAGCGACCGTGCAACTGTTCGAGGTCTGCATCAAAAGGTTGTGTCTTTCAGTTACTATGGACCACCGTCTAATCCAAGAGAATACTTTAAGGTAAGTAAGTACAGTCTATTACAAGTGTCTTTCTGTATCTGTTTCCTTATCAAAGTATTGGTAATTTTAGTTTCTTTTATACAGAATGTCCATAAAAAAAAGTCAGTGTTCAAGGAAGTGATAATATGGTCCATTCTAAAAACAATAGTTCTTATGTATACTCAGGTTCATAGAAAATGCGTGATAGAAAAATGCTAATGCTGAAAGTTGTACTAGTTGGCAATACTGAACAAATATACTTGGCGACTACAATATGAAACATTCACTGGATCTCTATATAATATCGCTTTGGTGTTGGCAAATTATACAAATTGTAGGTCGTAGATAGTTAATCTATCGGCCACTTTCTTTGAAATAATGTGTACATATTTCCTATTGCAAACTGTTTCCGAGATACAGCGACCTTTGTAATGTAATTTCTGGTTCCTTCGCTGTTTCTGCACCATTGTTTGCTGCGGACCGAGCTGTCACTTCCTGCATTATTATTTCCTATAATGTAAGCGCCTCCTGAATGCTGGACTGAATACTACTTAAATGTTAAGCATTTTCTTTTTAAAAACTTAACCTTTCCTAAACAACGGTTGAAACTTTATTGAAAGGATACATGGTTCAAGGTTTAACTAATACGCTCGATATTGTGACCATTTCCTGTATAAACAATGAAAGACAACCTGTTAATTCTTGAAAGAAACTTTACTGTGAAGAAGGTTAAAATAAGCATTTGGCTAACCTTCAACCACTAGCAGGAGTAATGAATCTTTGTTGTCATCACTCGTCTATCACCATATGTACGAGGGTCGTCCAGAAAGTAAAGAACGTTTGCGCACCACGCCTAGCGCAGATTCCGAACCACAGCAATTGTCTGTGCGTCAGTCAGCTCACCTTTCCGCCTTTGTGTGAGCCGAGTTTCGTTGCTGAGCGGTCACGTCTGTTGTTCCTGTCAGTGTGTCAAAATGGCGGTGCCTTTTGAAAATCCCCCAAGTGTGAAATCCGTGGTCTTATTCGGTTTTTGAGTGTACACAATGTTTATGCTGACAGTGCAATTCTTTAGTGAGGAAATGGTGTATCATGTTCAGTGAAGGTCGTTACAGATGACTTGAAAGAAATAATTTTAAAAAATCAGGAAAAAAAGGCATTTCACTTTGAGCACCTTACATGAATCTTTCCCAGAATTCAAGGAATTGTTATGTGAGGAACAGTTTGCAAATGATGAAATCAAAGAAACACTGACGTCCTGGTTCAAGCCATTGGCGTCAGAAAAGTACAACAGCAGTATTGATAAATTTGTTTCTCGTTGCAATAAGTGCCTCGACCGCTACGGCGACTACATTGAATAATAGAGTAAGGTCCGATAACATTCTAAATAAAGTATTGTAATCATATTGTAAAATAGAATTCTTAGTTGTTTATTAGTTATACCCAATCGTTCTTTAGTTTCTGGACGACCCTCGTATGTAGTCTGTAGACAGGATTATAGAGAATAGAAGGTAACTAAAAACGATTAACACAGACGAGGAGAGATCAGAACAAAGGTTACTAAGGCTGTAAGGGACTGGAAAATGATTACACGGAGTGAAAGTAGGTAGATAGTACTAATAGTTTACATACTGACTCTGTGTTCAAGCACTTTATACTACTAGGAACTAACGAATACTTGATTCAGAAACATATGGCCAAATAGTTCAGTCTGCAAACACCTGTACTGAATATTAGTATACATAGTAATAATTTAAGGGGGTTACGAACAATTGAGTCAGAAGAGGGCTATTCGGACCGTAAATTGACTAGAATTAACAAAAGTATCATTGTTGCAGTTACTGCAATAAAACTTTGTTGATTGATTAACTTCTTGTCGGATAATTATTCGTTGTGCGGATAAAAATATAAGTAACGAAATTATTCGAAAAATCAGATATAGGATATCCGCATACTGAATTATTTTATTAATGAGATAGTACATTATGGGGATACCGACAGCTATGATCAGAACCCTATGAGCATTCAGGTGAATTACCTAAACTCAAACAATAGAAAGAATAACACATTAATGTCATGCGTATATCAAGTCCATTACAAAATGGTATTTAATTTCTCTTCAAGGGTATTGAGGGAAACGCAAGAATCCTGCCAGACTATTACAAAAATTGGACGATGCGAGTATACCACAACGTCCCTCTTACCAATAGCGACTTAACCAAAAGTCTAGAAGAACTACAAAAGAAGTTTAGCTATTTGGATTTTTGTGATATAGCAAGATTGCCACATGGAGTCAACATATCAGGTAGTGTCAATAAGTTTGTAATATTTTGCTATTGAAAGTACATATCATATATAATATTAATAAATATTTACCCCATTACCATGGCTGCCTTTAAAAATTAATAATCATTGTATATCCATTTCATGGAAGGACTATATCACAACCATCACTTACAGGTCTAAATGCCTAAACATGACTTTAAACTTGTACTAATATTTAACTATAATATTTAGTAAAAAGTTAATAACAGCATATACATACTTGTTATCGTACAAGTATCAATGTGGACTCAAAATACAACGATACGGAACTATGCAATATACAAGTAAAACACGGATAACGTCTCCCTGACCACCCCCTGAATTTGTCATAACTTTATATTATGTTGATGGCTGAATATTATTAATAATACATATTATTACGTTGAATATTAAAGAATGTAATGCAATTGTTAAAACGTGTTTCTATTAGAGAAGAACTGACATGGCCTCAGTAAGCGCCACATTATCTCTGGAGAAAACAGTATGTTGATTGTTGACATGATAATCCGTGCTTAACACTACATTTGCAATTTATCTTTAATTAGTCACTATAGTTATTTTAGTTACTACATTTGAAGTTTTTTCAAGTACCCATTTTCTATTCTTAGACAGTCTTCAATCTTTCTAAAAACATTGGTGATAAAATAACTAAACATTTCTCGTTGCAGAATGACAAATTAGGATCAAGCCGCCAATCATACATTTGTTCGTAAACAATTAGCTGGACAGAAAAAACTTCATAGAGAGAGTGATACGAGATTTCATCACCGAAAAGTTTTTTTTCTAATCCATGCAATTCTTACGCATTTTCAAGTGAGCTCTTTTCGCACAATCCATAGGTTTAATTTCTTGTCTTCTGGCCTATAGGATAACTTTATAAGAAGAAACACAGAGCTCAATAAGTAATTGAATTAAACGTTGTAAGCACACAATAAAGTGTTTTTTATATCTATAAGCGGGACTACGTAGGAAATATGTTGAGGATACAGGGGTGGCCTCTGCAGGACTGAACACCTAACAATTTGAACCTGAGTTTAATAAGTCTTCAGAACGCATTGGATAGAAAACAGTAGGTCCGGCTCTCTGGATATGTATTCACTTCGTGGTAAGATGTAGTTATTATCTTCGCTGCCAGAACGTGTGTGCTGAAGTGTTCTTATGCGCACCTTTGTTCTGCAAGAAACACTCAATATAATGCGCTTGTTAAATCCGTGAGTTGATATTTATAATACCATTGCTTTTGTACTGTCTCTTTGCAGGTAGTCAAGAGAATATATGGCGCTTCCTGCCCATGACAGATCCTCTTGTAGATGTATTTGTGAGCAGAGATCTTGACGGCAGATTTTCCAACAGAGAACTCGCAGCAGTTAATGAATGGTTGAAATCCAATTTAACATTTCATATTATGAGGGACCACCCTTATCATGGCCCACCCTACAAAATTCTAGGTATTTGCAGTACAATACATGTTTATATGATATTGAATAGATCTAGTAACAAGAAACAATCATGACAATGTTTGAAGATTCACAATTCATTATAGGTCATTCGGTGTTCATTAGGTGTTTTTTTTTGTGTGTGTGTGTGTGTCCATGCACCTACTTATAAATAATTATATAAATAAATATTTTAGCTATTAATTTATATTTGTATGCTATTTATTATTGTTAAGCAAAGAAAATACAATCATAGAAGCGATTTAGTTTTGCATGAGTTTCAATTGATGCTGTTAGTAAATGAAATATTTGTAATTTAGACCTTGTATACACAATTATGCTTTATAGCCCTTAATATATGCAGTTTGCCGGGAAAGTTTTACAAAACGGGAAAGTCTGTTTAAACCGGAAGGTGTGCCCAGACCTTAAACTGATGGTGTCACCAACCAATCAAGTGAGAGCTGAATTACTTACTGGATGCAAAACAAGGAAAGTAATGTCAGTTGCAGTGATTTCATGAATAGCGTGCCTCCGAATATAGTTTGTTCGAAAAAATTAGAATTTTTCTGCACTTTGATTTATTTTTAAATCAAGTTCGTTGCTTGTTTGTTGATTTGTTAAACCTGGAATGCAATACATAAGTATCTCACCTTATTTCAGAGTTATTTAGTTGAAATATAATATAGTAATAGTTTATTTGATTTTTTACAACTGGATGAGTAGAGTTAATGAAGAGACAAGCTGTAGGGCAAAATGTGACTCCCAGATGGTATCGATATTTTAAGTAGGTATTTTCTAAAACAATTACAAATGTTTTATATAACGATAGAAAGAGGCATTTTGGAAATGTTCGAAACTATTTTGCAATTGTTGTTGTATCAAAACAACAATTAAGTTTTCCATCTATCTATTAAAACCTTATCTTCCTATATAATTACCGCCACTCTTCTCTTAACTTCTGCGCTCATCATCAGGTTTATGTAATGGACCGCGTGCCTCAGAACTCGTGCCACCCATTCAAGATAAACAGATAGTAAAAAGTGTACTACACTGTGCAAAACAAATGTGTGTACTACAAGCAACGTAAGCAAATAGTAAGTGACACGTGTCATCGTAGAAGCAGACGAAAACAACAGTTCGATCAAGAACCGAAGATGGAGTTGCCGTCGCAGCTAGATGACGTTGGTACAGCTGAAGGAGGGACTTGGAGGACCACTCGCTAAAACACCTATAAATATCCGAACACCTAGGCTACCAGTATCACTCCTTGTCTGGGTGGTCACCTCTCTCTAATCTTCCTGCTTATCGACTGCAACGAGTCGAAGCAATCCTTCATACACATATTGCAACGGAACTGGTATGAATTATTACTAACCTGACACGCAGTTTGCAACGGAACTGGTGTCCCCCCTCCCATTGAACCGCAAACCTGTACACACGACTACAACGGGTCTGGTATATCCTTCGGCACAGCAGTTGCAACGGATTGGTGTCGACTCTTACCTACTCAAACCCTGTAAACACGACTGCAACGGGTCTGGTACATCCCTGGGTATATCAGTTGCAACGGACTGATGCCCGCTCCTTTCTGCATATCAGTTGCAACGAACTGATGTAGGACTCTAACCTACTTCTCTGAGGATTGATCACCAAAGAAGAAGAAGACCAAGGTTTTTGTAAACTCTCTGTAGTCCCGGATTCGGGAAGCTCATTTTATTAACTTGTCACTTGTATCCTTTTATAGTAAAACTGGTTCTGGTAGAAAATCAATTCCGTGTACCCTTTTGTTCTACTTACGAAGCACTACAGGAATAATAAGCGTTTCAAAGGGAACATTACGGTATTCCTAGGAAATATTACGATATTTCAACATACTTAATCCTTAAATTTGAGAAATATTTGTATTCCAAGGTAATTTGTAACCTACTTATTGCCTTCATATTTGGTGTTTCAGTTGATCTATATCATTAACTTCTGTACTTTTCTAATTTTACCACAAGTAATTTGGTGACAATACAAGTAACTTTTATTTGGAACCTTTCCGAAAATTCCTTAATTTCATTTTTTTACGTTAAATACCAAATATGTATATTTAATATACATATATTCAGTGGATGTATTTTGTAAATAGAATAAGTAGTAAAAAAAATGTGTCTCTTATCTGGTTAATTTACCTTATCTCTGTCTAGTTGGATTAAAGTTACATTGGAACCACAAAGCATTCTGGTTACTTGCTTACTATACGTAAAATTATCAAGTAAAATTATCTCCCCGTTTTTGTCCAACTTTTCCCTATTTCAAGGGTCTCAAAGAAATCAGTGAGTATTTATATATTACAGGCACAAAAGGCCAAAATCTCCATTTTGCCGTATTGCATATGGCCGTATTTCTCCAATTGTGCATGGTACTACATATTGTTAGCCACATTTGAAGCCTTATATGCTTAAAATATTTATATACTTGTTGAAATTATACTTTTGGTGATTGATATTAGCGTGGCAGATTTCCCCCTCTAATCATAACATCTATTTTGACCAAATTTTACTGTACGATTTAAGAGCTACTAAATAAAGCACAATACTTAAAAAAGGTGAAAATTATTTTTAAGAAAACATTTAGCATGCCTTTCGTTTTCGTTAGAAAATTTGACAGAGAACGTTGAAAATTTCTAAAACTAATTTAAAAGGATAAACGTTCTCACACCCAATTCATTATATTAATTTCAGCTGGAATGTGGGGTGCAGTAGTCAGAAATAACCGATCACTTTTGAATAACACCTGGGAGAAAATATTGGATAGAGGAAGAAAAGCTGGGAAGAAAACTATGGATCAGTTGATCCTGGCAGATATTGTATGGTCTTTAGTAAATGGTAAGTCTTCTAAGGCCTATTCACAATCAGGAAACACAGGGTTATACATTTTCGGTGCCAGTATTTAAATTTCACTTTGCGTAGATGTGATTGAAATGAATTCTTTGGTAGCGATACATGAGGAATGGAGAACACGTAAAATTCTAGTTATTAGTTGGAATGCTTGATTAAAACTTTAGATTTATATATTTTAAGCATTCTTGATACTGCTTGTTTTTTTATAAACATAATCACCGTATTCAGAAATAATTTTTGAATGACTACCGCTGTACATACCGTTGTTTGCCACTCCTGGTATAGCTCTAGTCACTCAAAAAAATCTGAATACGGCTGAATATTTCTATTCATGGAAGCAGGAAGATGGCAGCACTGGTCTTAATCACGGTACTAGAGGTGTGCGGGAGATATGTTGTTTTTTAGATGGAAAGAAAAGACCGCAAATCGAGAACTTTTCGGAACGGGAGATCGTCAGAACTTCCCGGGTTGTTGGAATTTTTCTACTCTCGAGACTTTCTGAGATCTCTGGAATTCCTGGCTCTCGAGACTTTCTGAAGCTTTGAATTCCCGACTCTCGAGACTTTTTGAGGTCTCTGGAATTACTTGCCGACTTTCTGATGTCTCTGGAATTCCCGGCTCTCGATACTTTCTGTGGTCCCTGCAATTGCCGACTCTAGAGACCTTCTGAGGTCTCTGGAATTCTCGACTCTCGAGAGTTTCAGTGGTCTCTGGAATTCTCGCCTCTTCAGATTTACCTAGGTCTCTGGAATTCCCAAGATTGAAGAGTACCTGGAATCTTCCTCAAAGCTGAGACCAGGAAAGTCCATCCCTGCAGTTGCTTAGTGAAACTGAGGGAGATACTGGAGGAGACGGAGTGGTCAGTAGCAGGACTCGAACCTGAATACCTTCAATAAATCTGGCTCAAATCTATAGTCAAACATTTTAACTGCAATCAGATCAAATAAAAATAAATTTTGTTCTGAAATTGGCATAGTATTTCAATATTACGAGGGTCGTTATAAAAATTTTCGGATTCATACTAGACTGAATGATTGTGACTCACGAACTACACCTTTTTCCTTTCTAAATAGTCTCTCCTATTCTCGATGGCAAGTTGTATCCTCCAGAACCAATCACTGATTCAACCCTGCTAACCTTTTTGGAGATGGTTGCAACCTCCCATTTATGTGACACCAAAACCTGTTCCGGACTCTCAAATCAGTGACCCCGAAGTTTTTCCTTGACAGTTGGAAAGAGGAAAGATCACAGGGAGCAAGATCTGAACTGTAGAGTGGATAGTTCACCAGTTATACTCCTGATTCTTTTAAGAAATATATTGTTTGTAAGACATGGTGTACAGACGTATTGTCACGGTGAAGCAATAATCCCCGCATTCCAATCTACGGTCCTCTTTGTTGAAATTCTTTGAGCAGGCAGACAGTTGTATACCAATTGGCTGTCACTATCCTATGTTCTTGAAGTGGAATGATTGCAATAAGGTAGCGAAGAAAGTCGTCACCATCTTCGGACCAACACTCTTGGACCGCATGACTTTCACAGGTGAATCGTCACTTGGGAAGATCCATACCGCTGAATATGCTTCGATTCTGGATTATATTGATGCATCCAACTTTCGTCACCTGTAATGATGACATGGACATACCTAGAGTTCCTCTTATGGAAACGATTACTCAGTCCCTGGCACTATTCCACCCTGATTACCGTAGT
The DNA here is from genome assembly GCA_022664845.1 of Lepisma saccharinum. NCBI lineage: Eukaryota > Metazoa > Arthropoda > Insecta > Zygentoma > Lepismatidae > Lepisma > Lepisma saccharinum. The sequence goes on from JAGDQP010013400.1 coordinate 40,191, forward strand.
TCTGTGAGATCGTCGGGAAGATCGTCTAGTGAAACCAGAGCGTCCTCAGAGTCAGGTATTTATGGAGAATTTGAGAAATATGTGCCGAATTAATTCAGAGATTCTCCTCTATCCCTCAGTAGGTCACTCGTGGATTCTTCTTTATCATGGGTTTCACTTGCGTAATATTGATATTTATTACTGTTGATAGACGCCCTGTGTACTCCTATTTTAAAGGTGGTTGGTTATCTGCTTCCAGAATTCTACGAACCAGCAGGGCCGCAACTAAGGGAGGGCAGGCGGGGCACGTGCTCCGGGCGCGTGGTTGGAGGGGCTCCAAAATGGCTCGAACATTCAAAGTCGACATGAGGAAGTGAATAAAAAACACAAGTCTCTTATATATACAAAACTGTAAGAAAGTGACTGACATATGATTCTAAAATCTCTTCCACACTACATAAGCATTGCTCAATAAGTAGTTTTCTTAACATTGTTTTAAAACTGCTTTTATCTTTTGCATTTTTAATATTTCCCGGTAGTTTATTAAATAATTTTATGCCCATGTAATATTGGAATTTCGAATACATAGTTGTTCTGTGATCCGGCAGGGAAAAAGGTCTTGCTTATGTCTTGTATAGTGGTTGCGTTTACTATAATTCATGTTTAAATGTTCAATGTTATTATACGTTATAAGAGGGACTTCATATACGTATAGCGAAGGAAGAGCTAATACATTTAATTCCCGAAATAGAGTTTTACATGATGTTCCTCTAGTTATGACAGTTATTGCTCTTAATGCTTGCTTTTGACATATAAAGAGTTTTCTGTCTATTCGGAGAGTAGCTCCCAAAAGTCACTCCATATCTTAATTGAGATTCAAATATGGCGTGATAGACGGTTAATATAGTATTCTTATTAACTATACCTACCAAAATATCTAATTAGAAAGATCGTTGAAGAGAGTTTACCGCATAATATCCACATGGTCTTTGAATTTTAATTCGTCATCAATTGTCACACCAAGGAATTTTGTAGATTTAGAGCAGCAATTTCTATATTCAATATACTTATTTTTTGTGTACAATTGATCTTTTCTTGTTTATTATCGAAATTAATGAATTTCGTCTTTTCCCTGTTTAATTTTAGTTTATTATTTTCAAACCAGGTTTCCAATTGAGATGCCGTTATGTTAATCTGTTGTTGGAGGTATATCATGTCGAACTTTATAAGCACATTTTTATCATCCGCATAAAGAATTGTATTTACCTTGTGTGACATGTTGTGAAAGATCGTTGATGTATATTAAAAACAGCGGTCCGAGTACAGAACCTTCTGGAACTCCAACTTTCAATTTTGTCGGAGAGGAAACAGTTTTTACGATTAAACCCGTTCTTTCGTCAATATGACTAACTTCTACTATCTGTGTTCTGTTCAATAAATAAAATTCAAGCCATAGCTATTGATTAGTACGAAGAAAGTTCCCTGTCGACTGAAGTAGTCCTTTAGTTTGAGGCGTCAGGCTATCTTCTCCAAGATTCTGGGTTCGAATACCGACTGGGGCATGGCTGTATTTTATTTTTTTTTAGAAATTTTAATAGGTAAGCAAATCGAAACGGGCCTAAGTTAGTAGTTACGAAAATCCATAAACAAGCATGCCCCAGCCGGGAATCGGACCTGCAACCTTGGGGACGCTGGCCTGACGCCTCAGACCAAACGACTACCAAGGTCGACAGGGAATTCTTATCGTACTCCTCAGTACCTCCCCAACGGTATCCAACGTGATTACCTCTATGGCACTTGTGGCCAACTTCAAATGAGTATATCTCGTGCACTCCTGGTCATCGCCCTTTAACCAGAAGTATAAAGTTAGCCTACGCTTGACCTTGACTCCACAGTAGGACCTTGCCACTGGAATATTCCTAAAAGTTATGAATTACATTTTATTTTTCCAGATGATTAATTGTTGATGATAATTTTACAGAACTTTTGAAAAAACAAATATAGTATATAATCTTTTTAATTTATTTTAAGGACTTTAGGCATCTCAGGCTCAAGCTGAACAGCGTATGACATTCCGAACAAAGACATGAGAGTGAATCTATATTATCAAATTTACATTAGTTAAAACACTGCATTCTCAAGAAACACAAACTTATTTTTTTTTTAAATATTACTCTATGAAATAAGGTTGTTTCTCATGAGTTTTTAATCAAATATTCATTTTGCTCTGACAGGAACAACGACTATGCAGCACGACAGCTACCACTGCAAGACATACCACAACACAAAACCTTGGCCAGTAAGACGCAATAACACAGTTTTCAACTTTGTTGGTGCAAGAACTACAGTGGACACGAAACCATTAACTGCAAAGTGCCCGATGAAATGCAGACCAGAACAGCATCAAGACTGGGAAACGTGTTAGTGCAATGAATAAGTTTATGAACATCTCATTGTATTGTACATGAAAACAAATTTGTTGTGGGCGTTTCTACTGTCAATTGTCAATCAAAATGTGATACAAACTAACACATTTCAACTTGTGTATAGTGAGAAATTCGGACCTTTCCTGATATAAACCCGCCACTGTTTTACTTGAGAATATTAAATTTGGGAAAGGGATGTATTTATTAACAGTTTATGTAAACTTACCTAACTTTACCCAACCTGACCTTCTCGATTTCGTGGCGGGTAGATAAACTAACATTACCTAACCTAAATTGCGGACAGCAAGGTTCTCTGCAATTTTGTAAATATCACACTGGATATAAGTTACGTGGAAGTTCTGTGTTCTGTTCTGGTCTTTCTCGTTTCCACAAGTGTTTTATTTATTTATTTATTTTTGAAATGTAAGCACGCAACGTCTGTATACGATAACAAACATAACTCCCAAGGAAAGAATTTATAATATATAACATGTTGTCGGACACTAATGGAGCATAAGTGGTTTAAGATACCACTGAGATCGGTCGGCTCAAGGCTTACAATTCCATCTCTGACGAGGCTCTACTGAAAAAATCGAATATCATCTAAATATCACAATGTTTTTCTTACAAGGAAATACAGTATGTTTCAATCGATGGTAAAGCTATAGCCTATACACACTACAAAAATATATTTAACCCTAAAGCAGTCGCGTCAGTTCAGTTCAATACTTTTATTCTCTGAGCTCTAAATATAAGCTCAATGGAGAGGAATATAGCGGTCGCGTGGGGTCCGCACCCATAACTAACAAAGTAACTAACTCTATGGCTTATGGAACTCGCAAGTTCATCACCGCAGTAACAAACGTTCGCCATTTGATTCTATCCTGAGCAATATCAAGTAAGTTTCCATCACGAACACTTATTTCTCGAAGATCTCTTTTAATATTTTCCTCCCAACGACGTCTAGGTCTTCCCAATGGCCTCTTTCCATCCGCCCTTCCAACCAGGATAGATATTCTAATATAATCTTCGTTTTTCCCCCATCCGAGCTACATGGTCTGCCCACCTTAGTCATCGCGATTTCATTATTTTTACAACATCTGGTGAATCGTACAGTCCGTGGAGTTCTTCATTATGCAGTCTCCTCCACTCTCCAGTCATCTCGTCCCGTTTCGGCCCGTATATCTTTCTCAAAACCTTATTTTCAAACACTCGTAATTTATGTTCATCTGCTAGGGTCGTACTCCAAATTTCGGAACCGTAAAGTATTAAAGGCAGAATAACCGTTCTGTGTATTTTCAATTTCAATTTCCTTGATATTAATCGCGATGTTAGAAATTTTTGGACTGAATAGAAACATGCGTTCCCCGATACTAAGCTACTTTTTATTTCTTCCGTGACCTCATTTTTGCTTGTTACGTATGCTCCCAAGTATTTAAATTTGATTACTTTCTCTATGACCTCATCCTTAATTCTTATGTTTTTATTTTCTTCATTCCCTGTGTTTCTGCTTGTTATCATATATTTTGTTTTATCTATGTTTACCTGTAGACCTATCTCATCGCACCCTTCTACTAAGACATCGGTGTTGCTTTGTAGTGCATCTATATCATCCCCTATTAAATCTACATTATCCGCGTATACAAACAGTTGATTCAAACCATGCAATGATAGTCCCTTTTTGTCCCTTTTAATTTTTAAAATCGCATATTCTAACGCAAAGTTAAACAATAGTGGGGACAAAGCATCGCCTTTTTTCAATCCGTTGCGAATCTTGAAACTATCTGACATATTATTACCTATTCGTACTCTGCTTGTGGGGTCGTTGAGACACATCTTCACTAGTTGAACCAATTTTTCGGAATTCCAAATCGTATCAGGATACTGTATAACTTTTCCCTTTTGATAGAATCAAATCAATGAATAGCTGTTGAACCGTCCCATTGTATTCCAATTTCTTTTCCAAAATTTATCTCAAGGCGAAAATCTGGTCCAACGTGGATCTATTCCTTCTAAATCCACATTGGTGATCTCCAATTATTTCATCTACGTATACACTTAGGCGTGTTATCATAATATTACTTAATACCTTGTAACAGGTTGGAAGTAACGATATTCCGCAGTAATTATTATAGTCCGATTATCGCCTCTTTTTGTAAATCGGAACTATTATTTAGGTTTTGCATTCCTTTGGGAGCTCCTCCTTTCTCCATATAGCACTTATCAATTTATGTAGTTCCTTGATTAGTGCCGTTCCTCTTGCTTTAATTAATTCGGCTGGAATATTGTCTATTCCTGATGGTTTAAAATTTTTCAATTTCCTTTACCGACATTTCGATCTCGATCTCGCTAGGTTCGGGAATCCACGGTTCTGCGGTATGGATTTTAAATTCCTGTGTTTGTTCCCCGTTGTGTACATTAAGAAGTTTGTCGAAATAACTTTCCCACACATCGACAATTTTAGTCGGATCAGCCTGAAGATCTCCACGTTCATTTCTAATCATTTCTAGCCTTGGCTGGTAACCTTTTCTTAACGAGTTTACCCCTTTGTATAGATCTCGTATGTTATTTGTCTTCCCGTTTTCCTCTATCTCCTGAATCTTCTGCGTAAGATATTCTCGCTTTTTGTTTCTGAACCCGAGTGTGGCGTTTCGTTTCGCGTTACTGTAGTGGTTGCTATTTGCTTCGCTTTTATTGCTTAGCCATCGATGAATTGTTTGTTTTCGTTCCTCATGATGTTTAAGGCATTCTTCATCAAACCAAGGTTTGTTTTTCTGTTGTTTCTTCTCACCTACGCGTTCCTTCGCTGCGCTCTTAATTATTTCACGAATTGCCTCCCACATCTTACTTACATCAATTTCATTATTATTACTCGAGTCGGCTAAGATTTCGAACCTATTTGAGAGTTCGAGTTGGTAATCTGCTTTTATGCTCGGATTATTTAATCGTTTCACTTCGAGTTTAACTTGTTTTGACACCTTGCTTTCTCTATTCTTGATGCATAACTTTTCCCTTACCTTTGTGATCACTAACTGATGGTCGGTGTCACCTTCCGCTCCTCTGTACGACCTAACATCCATTAGGTTCGTGTGTCTTCGTCTGTATACTAATACGAGATCTATCTGGTTGAGAGTTTTGCCGTCCGGAGATACCCATGTGTATTTGTGTATGTCTTTGTGTTCAAAGTACGTGCTCTTTACAAGTAGGTTTTTCGCAATCGCGAAAGTTATCAGTCTTTCCCCATTGTTGTTGGTTTTTTCGTGAAGGCTGTATTTGCTCTGTACGACCTGTAGGTCTATATTTTTCTTCCCTCCCTACCTTTGCATTGAAATCACCCAACACAATTTTCGAATTATACTTGGGCATTCGGTCAAACAGCCTTTCTAGCTCATCGTAGAATATATCTTTGTCGTTATCAGTAGCCACATCGGTCGGAGCATAGACGTTTAATAAAACCGTGTCGCTCCATCGAGTAAGTATCGTAACGTACGATAGTCTTTCGTTTACGAACTCTATATTCTGAACCGTCTGAAGGATACTGTTCTTAATGAGGAATCCTGTTCCGAAATCGTGAGACTGTGTTCCCCCGTAGTAGAAAGTGTACTTGCCCTGTCGGATGCTATCTTGACCCTCCCACCGAACTTCTTGTATCGCTAATATGTCTAGCTCGTACTTCTCGGTCTCGCGTACCGCCACCTGAAGAGCGCCTGTTTGGTATAATGTTCGTACGTTCCACGTTCCTATTCTAAGGTCTTTCTTAATCCTGTTCTTGGAGCCCCCTGAAGCACTGCCCGCCCGGAGTTCCGAATGAGGGACTAGTTTACCTCCGGAATATTTTACCCCAGGAGAATCCATGAACCATCTGTTACTATTTCTTGACATGTTTTAGCGGTGTAGAGTTGTCAGCTCTACGACCTCGCAGTAAAGGTAGACATTCAAGATGTCGCCCTCTGTCGATCTCTGAGCCTTGCCGATGTCATTCTTCTTCAGCCTAAGCGCGGTAATGGTGATGTTGCTTCCCCTTACCATGATATTTTGTTTTATTCGAGGTTATCTTCCCCTAGCCTTTGTAGATCCCTCTAGTAACTGCAAGACAGCAGCACTGGTTTTGGTCCGCCCTGGAATATTTCCGGTACCCACCATATCTGGTCGGCATTCCCCTATCCGCCACCTGGGGAGGCGCCTGGGGGTACCCATAGAGTTAGGAATATAAATAGAGAGAACCTTAGTCTGTTTTGTTGGAGAGGGGAATGAAGCCAGGAGACGGAAGGGACGAGGCATTTCGGCCATATTAACTGGCCCCATATTTAGAGACCCTCTTTTCCGAGTATTGCCTCTCTGAGGTGCACTCATCCTCCTATCAAAAAAAACAATCCTCACAGTACTCGGTATAGAGGGAGTCTAATGGGGGCCACACAAGATGGCTGCCGATGAACCGCAAATTAGCTTCACGTGACGTCATGTATGTTCTCTCTATTTTCTTCCTAACTCTATGTCCGCACCATTTTCTTTCTTTCGCTTGTGTATCATAGACCGCCCATAAAGAGCACGTCTTTTATTAAGTTAAATCGATATAAAGTCGTTTACATGTATATAATATAAAACTTACAATATATTGCCAGTGATAGCCTTTACTTTTGAACAAACAAAACATGTTGAATTTACTTATGTATTATGATTTAAAAAAAAATAATTAGTAAGGTGAGGACAAAATAATCAATTGGGAGTAGCAATTTGTAATTACAGTTATTATACACGCAGTAGCAAGGTTTACCCTGATAAATTATGAGAAATTACATATAGGAAATGACAAATAAAACTAATGATGGTATACAGATGAGAACTGTAAAATGCAATTAGTTTTGTAAGATGCTGTTTACATAATTGAATATAACAGAATGACAATTTGTTGCTCAAAGAGAAGTAAGAATACAATATATTTTAAGAAAAAAAATAAACAATCACAAGAAATAGTTTAAAACAAGGTACAAAAAAAAAGATGAAATAGAAACAGAAACTATAACAATTATTGTTTTAAGGTCATTGACCTTGTTACATTTTTTTGTACTGAGAAATGACAGTGAGATTATTACATCGTTATGTGACGAAAGTAGATATGCGTTAGAACGTCATAAAGTTTTTTTTTTTATTTTGAGAAAGAAGTTATTGATTAGACATACTGTTTGTTGTTTAGGCTCGTATAATATGTGTTCTAGTGAGATTGGTTTGGGGGTTGGTAGCCGCTATAAAGCCTTTAGAAGAGACCTTCTATTGGCACGATATTTGGGGCC
>JAGDQP010013401.1:0-16829 GCA_022664845.1 Lepisma saccharinum
TATTATATTGGCCATGATAGTACACTAGAAATGATGTACGAACCCTTAAGAAAATTGACGATACAGATGACATATGGAGAACAGCAACTACATGCAATATATTCACAACAATAAACATATAGCAAATATAGGAGCTGTAGATTCGTTTTGTGTTATTCAGGAAGTAGTAGTAGTACATGATACGTAGTAAGTAAACGATTAGGCTTGATATTGATATATTGGACTCCTTAACATTGGTAACCATTCCTTTCGTTCGGGCGATATGGAAATGCTGAACAGTTATACAACATGTATAACTACTACGAAAGACGATTAAGATGTTTACGTACCTGTTATACGCCTCCAGACATGATAACTATGATCATAAACAAGAACGGACTAAAGAAATACAGAAAGCCATCCGGTTGGATGATGAATGAAAGATTGCGCTTCGCGAATGACGTCAATCAAAGTTCAATAGTGCCAAGCACTATCTTTGCTTACTGTAGTATATTTGTTTCGTAATGTTAAAATGTATGTTCACTGCTCAAATGCCTTTAAACACATTTCCATGAATAAAATACAATTAATAAAAATTAAATTAATGTTTTATTTGGCCACGGAATTAAGGAGACATTCCTAAAAAATTATATGCAGGTTTCCAATTTTTTGAAGAGACCGTGGATATCATTGTCTTTCATCTAATTAGTTGTTGTCTTCAAGTAGTCTTTCTAATATAAAGATGGAGATAGGAAATGAAATATAGGTACCACAACAGATTTTAATTAGAATTTAGGTAAAATGCTTATTATTTCTATATTGATAGAAGAACTTTTGTGAAATGTGTGAAATTTATTATTCATATTTATGATTTTTCTCTTTTCTTTTTCAGGTAAGTTATGAGAACATGTGGCAGGAGACTTGTAAGTCAAAATTAGTAAGTACGCAGAAAATGAAAGAGAATGACTATGCTGCAATTATTTTTCGTCGTCAGACCTTGTGTCTAAAACTCGACAGTGTTTGTCTCTTTTCATGTTCATATATGTATATATATTATTATATTATGGTATGAGTCTCAACATAGTGGTAGTAAGAAATTTGTAGTTAGCTTGTCGTATGCCACGCTTAAATTAGGAATTGTGTTCCAGCGAATGCAGATTATGCACGCACCCCTCTCCAAACTGCTTGAATAATAAAAATGATTAAATGCTTTTTGAATGTCTTCCCTCGGGACATGATAATCTGTGGCTGCATATTGTAGCCGCAGCTAATTCAATTGTACCAAATCCTTAGTAATTAATGAACTTAGTAGCGCCACTTGCGGTTATAAATAACATTAATTTTCATCAGTGCTCAGTTCATTTATTTGACCCTACCGCATGGCTCGTAATTATCGACAGTGAAACGATTATATAGCTCCAATAACAAATGATTATAAACATCACTTTATACTGTTGAAAGTATATAATGATATATTTTACGAAGAGGATTATGTTAAAGAGAAAAGACCAAGATTTAGAAGGTAACTGTTCGTATATTTTCATTTTGTTTGTAAGTAGGTGGATTTTATTTTTTACAAAGTAGCTAATATGCCCAGCCGTTAGTGCGGGGTCAAGTATTTGATAGGTTTTGCTTGAAATATGACTACTAAGCTGATATGTTGGCACCACTACTACTGCTACCTCATGTTGCTCCGTCGTTGCTCCTTGATTTACTGGCTCTTTTTCGAACTAGGCGTACTTGAAGTCATCTAACATCTTCCTTGGTTAGACTGGATCACAAAACACTACATCAGTATCCAGCAGTCGCTGAAATCACTCAGGACAGTTCGTAATTGTCTGATGACAAACAGCGCGTGGCAAAATGTTCTTAAGACTTATAAATGTTTTTAAGTTCTTGGTATAAAAGAATTTTCAATAATTTTTCGAAAATTAAAAAAAAAAAAAAACTTTTGCGCAACTAACTTCATAAATGAATTTTTGGTCGGAAAATGTTGGTATAGGTAAACATGAGAAAGCGTAAACTTCTCGGAATAGTATATTTTTTTTTTGCGACAACATTGGATAATTTAAAGAGACGCGTGGAATGAAAAAAAAAGGTAATCGAAATCTACCGACTGGAACTTCGGAGCTATTGCACATAAAAGTGTTCAGGCTTAAATTTACAGCCATATTCAATCCACTACCGAGGCCTCTCGCGGAGGGAGTTGGTCTACTGCTCCCACGCTGACCAGACGTGCTGGGAGAGGAGAGCCGAAGCTCGCTCTCACAATAATGGTGATCGCTACTGTCTTTTATTCACAGCAGCTCCCCAATTGTCCTCACGATGATGGGTCAACACCGAAATTTTGAGCCCTCATCGAACCCGGGACCGCTCGCACTGAAGTCGAGCGCGCTACCGACTAGGCTACGCAGGAGCTCTGGAGGAGAGGCTCAGATATATATATATGTATGACTTTTGTTAGGAATAAGGTAAACGGCGATTTGTCTGAAAATACAGGTATCACCCTTTTTCAGTACTCATAAGACATTTTTTTTCCCAAGACGTATCTTAGTAGATACTCATTCTGTTAATTTGTTCCTTCGTACCTAAAAATGGATGCATTTATTTATCAGAAGAGCGTTTGTTGCTCAATTTGTAGAGCTTCGCGTTAGCTTCGCATTCAAGAGATTCTGGGCTGAAATCTAGTGCCTGGCTATATTGAGTTTTTTTTTTAATTTTCTCTCACTCTCACCAGGCGAACACTGGGATACTACCTTAAAACTTTGTTTTTATATGGGCACTCTAGTAACTTTGGGCGTCGGCCCGTCACGATTCGCCCTTTAGCCAATAAAATCCACACCTATGCCCCTGCCGGGACTCAAACCCGGGACCTTCGAGTCGTTGGCCTACCGCCGTAGACCGCACGCCTACCAGGCCGGCAGGATACTACATTAAAAATAGACTTTGGTTGACTTTGTTCGCACATCTCTCTCCACTATCCTGGGCTGTCCCACAGGTGACTAAAGTTCATAAATATAATCCAATCCTATGTCGCTGTAATGGATTGTCTTTCACTAGGAAAGCTTAGAACGTATGAAAGCAATGAAAGCATTCAAAATAGTGCTGTTGTTACATGAGTGTACATTTGATTTTGCTATGCAAACATTGGGGCTGTACTGCAGTTATAAAAGAATGGCACACTCTACGGTTACATGCTTTCATAGAAGGGGGCTCCATTTCCAATGTAAACTTCAATGTAAGTTATAGAGTTCCTGTGTGTCATGATTCAGGTGCACAACTCTCTCTCTCTCTCTCTCTGTGTGTGTGTGTGTGTGTGTGTGTGTGTGTATGTTTCTGCGTGTGTTTGACTTCGTTTGCGCTCATACGTTCAATATTACATTTCGAATTGTTAGTAGACTTCCGTATTTTCTAAAGAATTCTACATTGTTTTCTTCTTGTTCTCTGCTCATGTGTTAGCAGAGAGCTCGGTAAATTACCTTAAGCAAGATTCGTAAATGCGCGCGCGCACACACGCACGCACAAACACATAATACATGCATATAATAGAGAGAGAGAGAGAGAGAGAGAGAGAGAGAGAGAGAGAGAGAGACTGACTGACTTTACCTTACATTAGACAAACGAAAATTAATTATGTTTTTTAGTTACTCAAATTCCATGAAGCACGAGGATAAACTAAAAATTTAGATTAATATTTAGTTACGTTATTTTACTTGCATATTAGTACACTGCCGTCACAGCATTCACAAACATATGTAAACACGAAATACATACATTAGGTAAAAGTTTACCCAACCAAAGAGCGTAAATGAGAGAGGTAGAGAGATAAACTAGAAAGAATACACATGTGATTGATATTCCTATCCATTGAGACTTCGGATGCAGTGACGAGTTTCTAGTGATTTTATTTTTATAGCAAGCAAACTCAGTCATCTGATACATGTTTAAACTTTGTAGGAGGGAACAGAACACTTTCAAACAAGCAAAGTAAAACTTGTGTGTGAATAAATGGAAAAGGACATTCAAAGTACTTTGTAATATAGTAGTTTTTTGTTATTGTAGCAAACTGTTATGCTACTTCTTTTGGGTCGCTGGTGGTTTTATCATTCATTTTTAATCGTATGTTTTCAAGGGAAAACTGAATTTTGTTTGTTTCTTTGTTGACAGTATCCCATATAATTTAGCACGATTTTTCGAGTTTAGTATTAATGTGTTCAGATACATCCGTTTGGCTTCGGCTATGACCTTCATATAGATCTTTTTACATCTTTTGCAGTATCCCATGTAATTTATACCAGGTGCATGCATAAGTAGTTTCCGGTTTACCTAAGAGATAGCGCCAGCGAAAAGTACGCAGCGTATTCATTTGACACATACGTCATTTTGTTCGTCTGATATTAAACTACAAACACACACAAGTTGAGTCCGCCAAACACTAGCGTCTTTGTGTTATCGTTCAGTGATCATGTCGAAGTTTGTGCCTGAAAAAGAACATTTGCGGCACGCATTGCTTTTCTTATTTAATCAAAACAAAAAGGCTGTTGAAAGTCATCGTGTGCTGGTAGAAACATATGGTGAACACGCTCCATCGATTAGAACATGTGAGACATGGTGGCGACAATTTAAAAGTGGTGATTTCAATTTGAAAGACAGTGCGCGCTCTGGTAGACCACAAAAGTGCGAAAACGAGCAATTGCAGGTGTTATTGGAGGATGACCCAACTCAAACTCAACAGCAATTGGCAAAAGCATTAAATGTGTCACAAGAAACAATCAGCAGACGTTTACGAGCAATGGGGAAGATCAATAAACTGGGTAAATGGGTCCCACACGATTTGAATGAACGTCAAATGGAAAATCGCAAAGTCACTTGTGAAATGCTGCTTCAACGCCACGAAAGAAAATCCTTTTTGTATCGAATTGTGACGGGTGACGAAAAAGGGATTTATTTTGAAAACCCGAAGCGGAAAAGATCGTAGCTTTCACCTGGCGAAGCCTGTCCTTCAACACCAAGGCCAAATCGCTTCGGCAAGAAGACCATGCTTTGTGTCTGGTGGGACCAGTGCGGTTTTGTGTATTATGAACTCTTGAAGCCCGGCGAAACCGTTAATGCACAACGCTATCGCCAACAAATGATTAATTTAAATCACGCATTGATCGAAAGACGACCGGTATGGGTCCGAAGACATGGCAAAGTGATTGTGTTACACGACAATGCGCCGTCTCACACAGCAAAACCAGTGAAAGACACCTTGAAATCGCTTGGATGGGACGTCCTTCCACACCCGCCGTACTCCCCAGACCTGACGCCATGTGACTATCACCTCTTCGCATCAATGGGGCACGCGCTCGCAGATTAGCACTTCAGCAATTTCGAAGACGTTGGGAAATGGCTCTACGAATGGTTTGTCGCAAAAGACAAGCAGTTTTTCTGTTATGTTATGCATCAATTACCTGAAATATGGGCGAAATGTGTAGAAGCCGATGGCCAATATTTTGAATAAAACAATATTAATTTCCCTTGAAAATTACGTGTTTTCTTTACCACAAAAACCGGCAAAAACTTATGCATACACCTGGTACAGTAAATATTTTTAGATGTAAATTTTGTTTTCATTTTGAAGTAGTAGACGTAACAGAGTAATCTACAGGCGTATCTTACATTTTTGTTAAGTCAGTAATTCAGACTTACATACAGCGTGTTTCAAAAAGAATGAGCCAATTTCAAATAATGATATTCATTAATAAAAATGTTCTACAGTTACAAAACAAATTACTGATTATGAAGTATGGCCTAAAGTTTCACTCATCATAATTGCAACGCTTAATATGCCCTCTACCCGATGCACGGACATGATCAAGCCGATAGCTGAATTCAACCCAAATGCGCCTAAGGCTCTTTGTATGCAAACGCGATTTTCTAAAGACTTGAGAACCGCACAAATGCTGCGTTTTTTAAAATAATGGAAGCAAATGAGTATATTTATGCAAATCTCGTCCGATTTTCAGTGGTCGGATTGTCAAGCACAGCCGTCGATGATCTAGAGAATGCTTGAAGATAAAACAATGGATATGCTTATAAACTACTACCCCTTCTCCAGAGCAAAACGAAGGAAGGAAAATAAGGATGGTAGTGTTGCCAGGCGTTCAGACCAGTTGCTGAACACATTTCCTACATAGCTCATCTTAAAAACACAGTAGCAACACCACCATCTCCATTTTTCTTCTTCGTTTTCTTTTTGCACCAGCTACTCCTGTGTGGTTTGTGCAGGTACCAAGATCGAGAAATGTTGCCAGTGTCACATCTAGTTCCTCAGAGGTTTCCCTCCAAATTGTTGCAGTAATGTCCCGTTGGTAGTGAGTATATTGTGTGAAGAAGCAATGGAGAATTTCGACACAGAACGTTTTATAGACAAAATAAAAACAAAAAGAAATCAATTTGGGATTCACTCTCAGAAGAATATAAAAACCGAAATGTGAGGAAAAATCAATGGATTGAAGTGTGTACTACGTTCAATCCAAAACTCTAAGGATTAGATGCCAAGTTTAAACTTTCAATATTTGATCATTATGTTTTTAATTATTAGTGTAATTCCACAGAATTTCGACAAGTGGTGGTCGCTCGACTATTTCCGATTTCCTTCATATTTGGTACACTGAATGCCATATACAAGCGAAGTTGAAAACATTTCTTGAAATTTTTTATTGCTCATAGTTCAGGATGTACAGGGTGTCCAAAAGTAAGATTCTGCAGCATTTTGTTGAATACAGCGAATCATAAAGTTACACATTTCACAAACGAGTTGAGATATTTGAATGATTCAAAAAATTTAAAATTTAGATACCTCATAGAACATATAAAGCTATGTCTTTAAGTTCTAGCCTCAATACGGCTATTGGACAGTATGGTTTAAACAGTTGCAAAATATAGGTGAATTAATTTTTTTTCCTGATTGAATGGAAAGAAATAACAAGCTCTTTACTTTGTTATTATCTACTATTGTCACTGTAATGACAGACAAAAATTAACTTCCTGTGTCATTTCCGTTTCCTGATATCGAGACTTCAATTTCATAAAAACTCAAAATTTGTCAAAATTTGAGGGGTTGTAAGTCAAAACTCGAACCCTATTTCAAGTTTACTCTATAGCTTAGCTATAACTCCTCTAATTATTCAAATTGAAAAATCGATCGGCCGTATTAGTCGAAATCCTAGTGTTCTAAAATGCTTATCTTACATTGATGACGTTACCTGTGGGGTAACTTTCCCCCAAGAAGTTGAAGATATTTATAACAATACAAAAACATATGGCTAATATTCCGGAATAAAACTTAATGAAACAAAAACTAAACTTATGGTGTGCAACAAACTACACGAACCATTTATACGGTAATCTTGGAAATCTTACTGAATATAAAAAATAGGTATAGAATTTTATTGTACGATACATACTACTAAACAAATTAACGAAAAACGTATATTAGGGAGTGTGATTCACGAGTTAACTAACTATCACAATTTGTTCAAATACTTTATATCTCGGGTAAGATTTGTTAATTGCTACATCATAAGCAAGTGGATATATTTATTACCTGCAATTATTTCCGATTACATCTATACCCTTAGCTCAAGTAAACAAAAATATATTGGTTATTTTTTATGGAGATGAAACATTCTTAGAGTGGCCCGCCCTAAATTATTTATACCTATCATGCAAGGGGGCCAAACATCAAGGACATAAAACACCAAGGCGCATTCCATTACGTTTGCACGGAACAATACAAGTACTCAGTACGCCCACAGTGCCATATGCCAAATGAGCGCTAAGAAATATTCTAAATGAAATCATAACCATTTTACCATTAAAAAGACAGTCATGGCAACCTAAAACACCTTATCTTACTGACACGTTTATCGCCCTGACGTACGCCTTGGTGGCACAAGAACATATAACAGATATGGCAGTTAAACAATTATACGTATATTTAATGCAGAAAAATCCCCCCCCCTTACTGCCCCACCTTATTTGTCGTTTAGTGTGGACCAACCTGTCCAGTTTAATAACCCAACCTAATTTACATAATCTTTACTATCAAATATTACCTTGCTGTTACCGCCCATACAATTCATTTTATCTTATCTTATCAAATATTACCTCTTAAGGCGCACTTATACGATAAAGGAATGCTTACGGAATCCAAGTGTATTCTTTGTAAAAGGGACGATACGTTTCGACATTGATTAAGTCAATGTGTTAACAGCAGTAAAATATGGATAAAATACATTGACATATTTACCCGAGAATCTTCTAAAAAGAAACCTTCATTCTTTATCCAGAATTTAAAATATTTCCCACCCACGCGTCGTAAATTTTTGGTTTGGTTCACGGCGCAAACTCTGCACAGTCTGATAAAAGAACGAAGGCAAATGCAAATAGACGAATATACTTATTTTTTAAGTACTGATGCGATACGAGGGACTTCCTCCCGTTTTCCGACTGGAATCCTCTGCTAATTATATTCGTGCTCTCTACTAACACACACAGGAGAGAGAACCATTATTGTGGGGATTGATTTGAGGAAACGCACACAGGAGAGAATTCCTTAGCTTCTTGCTTCTTGCTTCTTTTATGTTGGTTTTTCTTTTACATCCTATATATATGTTTCTCTTGTTAGCTTATGTTTATTATAGAGCTGATTGGAAGGATTTCATCTCCCCCTAAAGTTTGTTAAATTATGAAGACATTATGTTTCAAATTCCCTTTCTTAACTTTGAAATTATTTTCTTATTGTTATTATTACGATGCAATCGAATACTACTAATGTATAGAAAGCTCCATTTATAATAATTAATTTTGCAATAAACAATTAAAATTTAGAAAGTGGTAAAGCGGGGGATTCCTACTCGTCAGGTTTTGAGTTCGAATCCAAGACCATTTCTTTTTCTTTATTAGTAGAATTCCACAAAAATATGATGCAAGGAGTGGTTGCTACGAGAAACATTTTCTGAAAAGTTTAGGTAGCCCTAAATGGGCTGTTTGATAGTTGGGGACATTAATATTGTATATCTGCATTTATTACTCGTCCCATTCGTCTGGGCATGGAATCTATTAGATGGCTTAGAAATTTGTCTCCTTTCCCTACCTCCAGCCATGCCTTGGAAACAAGATCCCACAGGTCATCCCGAGTTCTTGGTGGATCTGCCTCAGGCCAACTGTCCCTTAGAATACGCCTCACCTCTGCCCACATATTTTCCATCGGATTGAGGTCTGCTCCACAAGGCGGCCAGTCAACTAAATCAATCTCAGGCTGCCGTGCGAACCATTCCTGAACAACACGGGAAATATGTATTGGAGACTGGTCTTGCTGGAACTGAATAACACCATCAGGCTAAAGTACTCCAACTGAAGGCACCATGATGTGTAAGTACTGAGCACTATCCAGGTGCCCTTCAATTCTGTGTAGCTGTCCTGCACAGCTACTGGAAATCCAACCCCAAAATGAAATAGATACACGACCACTGTGATTGCAGGCAGCCTCGGGTGCTCCTCGGACGATACACAAAACGGCGTCCCTCATTTGATGTTTTGAATATGTGTTCATCTGAGAAAACTACGTTTTTCCAGTTGCTATCCACATTCGCATGTGCAAATGCGAGACGGTAAGTTTTGTGTTCGTCTAAGAGTTTTCCTGCACGGCAGCAACACGGCTACGTAATCCAACCTGACGAACCTTCGGAGGGCTGTCTGCGTACTACCAGGAAAGTGGGAAGCTTCCCTTAGCTGTCTAGACATCCTTAGTGGGTCAAACCGGGCCTCGTTTACTAATCTCGCATCTTCCGCCTCGGTAGACACAGGTGGAGACCAGGAGATCGTAAATTGCCAGTCTGACCTGTAGAACGATATTGCCGAATCCATCGCCTGGCTGTAGCGGCAGGGATACCCATTCGTCTCCCAGCTGCAGTTGCAGTATAGTCCTCTAACTTCCACAAGGTAATTAGAGCTGAACGTCTGTCCATGATCAGCATTGCACTGAGCTGTGAACAGCAATGAAACATGTAACAGCAGGTAACTAGCATGTGATTGATTGATTGCAGAGCACGCCCCTTGTGGGGAACGATTTGGTTAACATTCGCGCCAGAAATCTTAAAATGGCGCAACGAATATAATAAAAAAAAATAGTTTTTATAAATAAGGAAAGCTGTTTTAATAAACAGTTAATTGTTATACTACCTTTATACGTATAAAATATACATTCTGGATTTAAACCTAGAAGAAGCATGCGCAGGTTTGCTCTGTTACGAAAAACAACAGACGGAAATAAATCCAATTTAATCTTCCTTATCTAAAATAACTAACGTATAAAATGGTCCACTTAGCGTGACTCAATCTGCTGGTGTTTTAGTAAGACAAATCTTGGCAACATTTCTCTAATTGTAAAAGTAGCTCGTGGCTAAAACGTTTGCTTTCTAAAGCAATACTACACGAACGTAGGTTCGAGCCCGGTTCAGGTCAAGTATTTTCCTACTAGTTAATAAGACAATAATAATTTCTCCATCAGATGACAAAAGTGTAGAATTTGCCAGCAAAAGAAAGCGAGAGGGAGAGACAGAAAAGCATTTCAAACCCATGGAAAGAACTTCTGTCTTCATTACTGAACAGTTTAGCATCTTAGTGACTCATCGTTCGTGGGGATCATGAAATTTGGGAATATGTCTTCTTTACTGAAGAGCTAGTATCTTAGTGACTCATCGTTCGTGGGGATCATGAAATTTGGGAATATGTCTTCATTACTGAACAGTTTAGCATCTTAGTGACTCATCGTTCGTGGGAATCATGAAATTTGGGAATATTGAATTTGTATGGACTTTGGGGATACTGAATTTGCTCTATGGCACCTTGATCCGACTTTGGATATAACAACGTTTATTTAATTTGTATTTAATGTTCACATATAATATACCGACGTTCTGTCAACACCCACCACTTCTCTGATGTTATATTTTAAACATAATAATTACTTATGTCCTGAAATGCTTGTATGGATACATATAAAACTTATTATTATTATTTTATCTAATTATTCATTCTTTGAGGAATATATCATTACACAAAAATAAATTTTCCAGGACGGAATTCGAACCCCCGAGCTCGCGATTGCCACGCGCCCTACCACTGAGCTAACATCTATCTATTTATCTAACACATCTATCTATTTCTTTCTGATAGAACTCCTTCTGAAGAAACATGACTGACTTTTTGGTGTTTAAGACAATGACATTGATATACGTTGCAAATTGTGTTTTTTTCTCCTTTCCCTTGTTTATTGTACTATGAATGCGACAACTAAATTTGCAGTCTTCACTTTCATTGCAAATGTGATTTTATGTATGGAAACATGGGTGACAAAACGATCACGTGCTGAGATCTATGGATGGTTTGAAAATACTGTATCATTACATATTTTAATGAAAGTTTCTTTTTTCTACACTTCGTAACATTTCAACGTGTCTTATTGCACTTAAAATATAATAAAACATCTACACATTTTTTCCAATTGCGAAAGTTCCTTCCTTCCAGGGTTCGAACCTGACTGGCATCTTTGGTTTACTGTTTCCGAAGATACCCGAAGTTTTACTTAGAGAATTTTCTGCTGAAAATTTGCGTAATCAACGTGATCATCCTTTTTGGAATAGGGTGTACATCAATTAAAAATTCTCATCGAGTATAGTATAATGCCGAAATGTTAGTTTTCTAAAATGTATCTAGTACCAGTTATGCCTGCTAGAGGGCCAGGAGATTTTTAGACTCTTTCGTGTCCTGTTCTACCTACGATCATCGTTCTTGATTCAATGTGTCCTTGTAGTCCAGCAAACCATATGTATCAAAAGAACGAGTGGCGTCACCTATAAAGAGAACTCCGGGTACGAAAAGTCATTGGAAAAACACATCCAGTACCTTTACTACCAAAAGTAAGCGTACAAATTTTATGTTGCAGGAAAGTTGCATAATGTGTCAAGTTCTGTAAAGAAAACAAAGTTTAGTTAACGAAAATGATAACAAAGAGAAAATGAACAGAACAAAGTGGTTTGAGAACAATATTAACATATTAGAAATGTAATATGGGAGCATCCTTCCTCCCATTCTAATTTCGAGCAATGAAAACTGCTGTGATGAATAAAAAGTAAATATAATTACAGTTTGAAAATAAGGTCTATCTACAGGTTGAACAAAACACCGTGGCTTTTCTGATCTGTATGAAAACACACCTACTTTTGAAGAACATTCAAGCCTTACCTTGTAAAGGTTAAATAACGTAACTACGAGGCATTTATGATATATTAAGGACAATTAATGGTCTTTTCCAGTGACTTTTCATACCCGTAGTTCTCTTTATAGGTGATATCACATATGCTTTTAATGCATACCGGTACTGGACTATAAGGAACACAGCATCAAGAACGGTGATCGTAGGTAGACCAGGACATGAGTGAGATACGGCCTAAAAACTTCCTATCCCTCTAGCGGCCATAACTCGTACTAGACATATTTGGGAAATCTATTCTTTTGGTATTATAGTATATTCAATGAGACTTTTCAGTTTATGTAAAATATGTGAGGGGTTGGGTGGTGTCACTTCCCGACTTCTCATTGTGAGTCATTGTGGGTGTAGTCTCCTCTATAATATTTCCAAGTTTGTCTACAATCGGTGCAAATTGAGTTCATTTAAGTCCCGTCACCATCAAAACGGAAATATGTATCCTACCTGTCCCATCTCAATTCAAGTAGGGCATGTACCGGTCAAGTCATAGTTTTGATATAAATTTTTCTGTGAGCTCTTTATGGCAATTTAAGGGACCCGTACTATTTTTCTATTTTCCCGAAGAAAAAAAAATCTGCTGAGAATTATTGACAATTTTTGAAGCTAAAAACCTGTATGCTGTACTACAAGGTTAATAATATCATAGCAACTAATTAAAATTAAGTAATATTTCTTTTGATATTTGATACATCTGTGTGTAGTTTGTGATATCAAAAGATTACTCCCATGTCGGCTTGCTTTTCCCTGCTTGTCCTCAGCGTTGTAAAGTTATACAGACGGAATAAAAAATGTGCCTCTTATTTTGTCATAAGTTTTTCTATGTTACAATGATAGGTACAGAGAATTATGGTTATGTTTTGTGAATGATCATTTTAATTTTAAAATGTTTAAGGGTAAAGCGGTGTTAATACACTCAGATTTATAGAAAATGAGCGATGTATCTAAGTCCAATAAGTTGCACAGTATGAAAGAAACAAACGAAATAGTGTTTTATACAAATTGGGATTAACGTTTCGGATGTTGTGTGGTTCATATTAGTTTAGTGTTGTCACATTGTCCAACTTTCGGCCTGAGAATACTCCATGGGCTATATTCTGTGAATGTGAGTGTACAGTGGTATTTTGGATATTCAACTGAAGATAAGAGAAGAACCAGCTAGAGTATACGCTTAAAAATATATTTCTGTTGCCTATAATGTGTAGAATGGTGGAGTGGTGTGGCCTTTATGTTATTTCACAAAGCGCAGTAAGTTACTAGTAACCGTAACCAGTTACTGGGAACTTCATCCTTTTTGTCTTCTGTTCCGTCCAACGCAGATTATTATTACTGGAGGGAAGTTGGGTCGAGCGGTTGGACTAATTACAGGAGGAGCTCTCTCTGCACCCATGTCTGGTACAGATTGCAGAAGGATGGTTTCAAAGTTCACCGAACTATAGAAACTGTTCAAAGTTCATGAAGTTTTCCCGGGTATTAATCTCACATCTCCTACTTTGTCTTTGTTCTTTTTGCTTCCACCGCCTTTTTGATTGTGAAACTGAATAAGGACTGTAAGGAGAAGTTTGAAATAAAAATATTTTTAAAATGCAACTAATTTCCACTACAACCTTTTGTGTAGCAAAACTCGAATGTCTTGCAGTTTTAAGCATTTGTGTATTTCATTTTGAAGCTTTCCTTTACAATAAAAGTAAATTGCTAACTCCTGACTTCAGACTGTCTCAATTTAATAATAAGCTGTTACGATTAAGATTTCTCAAAAATACATCCTGAAGTCTGGATTTGAACTCGACTTCTGTAATGGCCTGAGCCAAAAATGGTTAAACGCATTAAATTCAATCGTCAAACTTTGACTTGTCAGCTGAACCGTATTGTCAAATGCACAATACCGAGCCGCCGTAGCTCAGTGGTAGAGCGTTGGCGTAGCATTCGGGAGATCGTGGGTTTAATCCCAGCAGCCGACCATCCTGACTGAGGTTTTTGCAGGGTTTATCCTCAGTCACATCAGGCAAATGCCGGGATAGTACCTTCAACTTAGGCTCTGGCCATCACCTTCCCACAACATTTCTCCTCCCCTATCGCGGCCTGACTCTTAGACGCCTAAAGGACATAAATTAAATTCATTCTTTCATTCATATGCGAGGTCGACAACGATTAAAATACAAATGCGGATAAAATATATAGATTTGCAACAAAGGTGGGAAGAATTAACAGCCTCATCTCGTCAAATTTTTAGTTGTATGTCCTTAATAGAACCACACTACTGAAACCTTGGTACCTTTGAGAAATATACTATGTTGATAGTATGTATGTATGACGAGCAACTTGTGCCTGCTCATCTCCTATCTCCTGATTTTAAACTTGTTTCTCCGTCCATTAGAACAATCAGTTGGAAAAAGAGCTGCAGTTGTACTGACTTCAATTGTAAGACCTCAGCAGTCACGTAGTGTTGTTAAGATTAAACTTTGCTGGGGAACTTGAAGCATTCCAAGCTTTGATATGCAGCTCATCAAGAACATCTTAAAAATAATCAGAACTTTTCTTCGTGAAGGAGTCACGAATTTGTTATGTAAGAAGACAAAAGCATTTGCACCTACAATAAGTAGAATATGAAGTGGGAATGTGGTGTTGGACCAACACTTCGTACGATCAACAGCCTCTCAATCAGTAAGAACCGGCGTACAACCAACACCACAGGGTAAAAACCCGTGTTGGTCGAACGCCGTGTTGATCCAACGCTGCACAGTGCTGCCGATTCCAAAAAAGCTGACCAAAAGTTTAAAAAAAAGTAACTAGCTAGAGATTTTTTAATGTTGGGTTGGTTACAGTACATCTGTAATTGTCCCAGAATAGGAATCGCAAAGCTACCTTTGTTCGATTGGAATCCATTGTTTTACTGATAAGTTACGAAATAATAATTGATCAAATATAAATTATTAGTGAAACTATTGTTATTGATTTTTATTAATTGAATGCGTTAAAAGACTATATGTTGTTATGAAAAAGTTATGTTGCTCCGCTGTCAGACTTATTCTAAATTATAGTCAAATGTATTTTCTTCAATATAAAACAAAAGAAATCTGCCCTGTTTGTTATTCAATCGTTTCAAGATGGCGGTCCGAAAAATCCATTTTCCACACCGTTTCAGCTAGAGAAACGAAAATTATCATAAAGGTGTATCATGACGCGTAGTTTAGGTAAATATTACAGTGTGTTAAAAAAAGTCACTATGGCCGCCTGTAATCCAATCAGGAATCATTTATTTAAAAAAAAAACATATTTCATTTAAAACAATTATCATTTAAGTATAAGCTAAGATGTTAAAATGTTGTTAAGTTGGTTATATTTTGCAACTTTGACTTGAAATTCGTAACCAGCGACCAAAAAAAAAAAAAAAACAAAAATAATATTCTCTTTATTGTAACATGATATACAGGCCGTTTCACGAATAAGGGGTTGTCAATAGGGGATGAGGGGGGTTACATTTTGCAACTCTGACTTCAGATTCGTAATCAGCAACCCAAAAGACCTCCGAGTACAGATTTTAAGATCATTTACTTGCGTTTTTTACTTTCGGCCATCTTTTTTGGAATCGGCCGCACTGTGCGCCGTGTTGGTCCTACGCATATAACCCTATGAAATAATCATACACTAAAAAGAAAGACTCTCTAGTTTCACTGCTTTCTAGATCTAATATATTTGATCGGGGTAGTGCCTGCTTTTTAACGGTTTATTTTTTATAGTTCAATTTATCCAGACTATCTACCTAGGATTAAACGAGATCCATGCGCTAACCATTGCCTTTTCTAATACCAGATCCCTTAATTACATCATCATACAACGTATGTTTTCTGGAAGCACACTAAAATACGAATCTATGATGAGTATTGTTGAATCATCGAATGAAACGAGAAGTTATACACTAACATGCTACATTACATACAACCCCCTAGGTAATACATTGTAATAATTGTCTTTATTGGAGTTTCCAACTATAATGGGTATACAATTGGATGCACCATATTGTTCTCATGTTTTCACAGTGTTCGAATAATGGCCCATTATTTCATATAAAAATTTGTGCAGCAAGCATATAGACCTAGTAGTTTAAAGGATCTGTAAAGTTTTTAAATTTATATTTCGGATGAAATTCCTTTGTATCTTCTATGTATTGAATTTAAAGTTCTATAATTCCTTTTGTATTAAGGTGCGTAACATTTTCAAAAATTCATTTTTTGTAAGAAAACTTGTGTTTTTATGGTTATTTCTTAAAAGTACACGTTTTAAGTGGTTTTAATGGACTTATCCTAAAAAACATTACAAAAGACTTCTAGAATTACCCCGTAGATCAAAATTTAAAAATAAATTTAAAAAACACCATTTTGAAGGATGTCCGCCATCTTGGATTCTGACGTGATTTTGGAGTGTCACTCTCCTAAAATGTTTATTTATACATTGTCTACAACGAGTCAAGTTTCATGTTTTATCACAAATTGCAGGTACATCAGAAATTAGATCTCACTTCAATCACTTGTAA